>JAULKK010010469.1:0-10243 GCA_032355705.1 Rubia peregrina
GTTGTTATCTTGCAGGCGTTGCAGCGCTGGTGGAAATTTATGAGTTAAAAAAAGAGGAAGTTCTAGTTTTTTTGGTCTAATTTTTGTTTACTTTAGAACTACTTGTCCTGCCATGCTCATTTCATGTATTAGAATAATGAGGTTGGACATCGGATTCTATGGACGTATGTGGATTACTCCATTTGAGTTGATTATTCTCTCTTTTGTTTGTTAACTTGTGTATCTTGAGTTGAACAAGAGTTGGTTTCTGAGATCTGTGGATCTTTTTCCTTGTTTTGGTCCAGCATTTTTTGTGTTGCTGTAGCTCAGGTTTCCATAGATAAGCTCTTCAGATTTATTTTGGAGAGCTGGAATTCTTCTTTCAGAGGGATTGGGCCAATTGTTGTTTCCATTTTTGTGAACAAGTATTGATTCCCACGCTGGGAGTAGTTTTCTCTTCTACCCTTTTTCCATTAGTACATTGATGGACATGGTATTTCTTGGAGTTGATTGTTATTCGTTAAGTATACGTAATACCATTGTTTATATTCAGATTGGGAGAATAGTCAGAGGAATACCCAGTCAGACGGCATTACTACAAGAAGCTACTCAAGTCTGGATGAAATTATGGAAAAGTTGGTTAGCGGCTCGGGTGGTGTTTCGTGTTGGATAATTCTGGAAAATGTAGTGAGTCTGCCCGGACGCTATTCAAGAAGGGCTGTGGAACTGATCTGATCCGTTCAAAAGTGCAGCCGGGAAGCTCAATGGCAGCAGCATTCCTTTTCGCAGCGCTAGCCTTTTCTTCCTGCACAATGCAACAAATATACTCCCTCTTTTTTCCGATGACACACTTGCCAAAAGTGGGTGTTTTTTTGGTTGGCTGCCAAGGCCAAAAAAGGAAAGGGAAAGCTTTAAAGTTGACCATTTTATCCTCATACTTTTTCACAATTTACCTCAAATGTGTGCCAAATTTCAGAGATGAAGTTGGGCAGACTGGGACTTCTCCCTGTTCATGTACTAGCCTCTGCTGACAAATGAGCATTTCCACGTGAATAGGTCTTGTCCTAGGTACAACAATTATTCAAGAGCCAAGGGCTAGTGTGCCATTGAAAAAAAACGGAGGGAGTAATGAGAAAATAGAGACATTTATATTGTTGGTGCTACAGTAACAAGTGGCGGATGCGTCCTCATCGTTTTCCCTTTTTTCCTTTAAAATAGAGGACATATTTTTTATAAAAAAAAATCAGATTTAAAGAGAAAGACTCATTCTCTAAATGCGTCATCCATTTTTCACTTTAAAATTTTAAATTCAAATGGATGAAGATTTTTGTAAAGCTGGAAAAATGTTGAAGTCGCATTCTGTGAATGTGTTATCAGTATATTGTTTTAAAATTTTGTGAATGCGTCTTCAGTATATTCTGTGAATGCGCCTTCAAAAATAAAATATAAATAATTATAATTTTATTTTATTTTTTATCATAACAACATGTTAAATGATTAACTATTTAGATAGATTTACTCTTACAAGAGACTTTCTAGTTATTACAAAAATATTTGGTCAAAAAATTGTTACAGTTCAGTTTAGATCTTAGTAATTCTTCTCATAAAAATATTTTATTAAATATAATATATAATTAAAACAACATCATAATAAATATGAATAGTGTAATCTAAAATTTTAGATTAAAGAAATCAATATATTGAAATGAATACTTATAAAACTAGAATAATCTTCTTTTGGACGTAATACTATTTCGGGTGCTTTTGTTTCCATCAAGTTGTTTGGATAGTAAATGTTAATTCTATATCATTGCATGAATAAGGTTTGACAAGTGTTTTCATAAGCATGACTAATGCAAACGTGTTACTTTGTAAAATCTCACAAGCACAATTTACAATTGTACGGTCAATAGCTCAAAGTTTATACCACTTGCTGCTCTTCCTTATCTTTTTCTCCTTGCGTACTCCTCCGTCCCAGCCTAAATTACACACTTTCCATTTTGGACTGTCCCACCACAAATTGCACTCTCTGAAATCTTGCCATTTTTGGCCATTTGACCCATACAAAAATGACAACTTTGCCCTTGGTCTTTGAAAATTTTACCAGCTTTTTCACTTTCCATGCCATTAATTAGGATGTTTAATGAGATTGGAATAGTGTAGGTGTCAGCACGTGTTGATGACCATTCACACACATAATGCACATTCATTCACCTTATCTCTTCCACATTCATTCACTTCTCCATCTCTCACCCTTTTCACAGCTTCCCCCATTTTCTCTTCTTCTCCTTCCCTCTCATCATATTCTTCTCTCATCATATTTCTCCATTTTCTTTCAAAATCAGAAGATGCGTCCGATTATTTTGTCTCACGCTTCTCTTCTCATTTCGCTTTTCCCGAATTTTTTTTAAATCTGAGTTGACTTTTATGTTGTCGGTGCTAAATCTTGGTTATTTTAGGATTTGTTTGTTGGATCTGGGTTTTTGAGAAGTCTGAGTATCTCTTCTGGTTGGATTTGGGTTTTTTTAAAGAAGTCTGAGTGTTTTTTGTTGTTGGATCTGGCTTGTGAGAACGCTGTCAACCACCGTGGCGTCGATCTTGCCGACTCCCAATGTCTCCAAGAATTACTCCGCCATTCCTACATCGGTTCCGATCAAGGTTCGTTTCTATACAGCCGCATACCCTTTTTCACATTACAACTGGATTTAATGATGTATAAAATGGGTTTTGTTTGTTTGTTTTGTTTTGCAAGGCCTAACCATAAATGTCCGGAAATCTTGGATGTATGCATTGTGTTTGAAGGGTTGAAGATGCTCCAAACTCGTTTAATGAAGTGTTCAAGAAAGCTTTAGTTTGATTTTGTTCTTTTTTTTAGTTTAATGAGAGGGGAGGTTCGAATTTTGAGGGTTCTTCGTGATTTGAATGTGTGTATTTATGTAAATATATCAGATCTATTGTTTTTGAGGGGTTGATTTGAAAGAGGTGTTAGGGTTTCAAGTTTGGGCTTCTTTTTTAAGCATTTTGGAAGTTTGATTTTTCTGATTAGTAAAATTAGAGGTTTAAATTACTGTACATCGGTCACTATTTACTGTCAGCAAAAGTTCTGGGTTTGGCAGTTTTTTTGTCTTTTTTCTACTGTAGAAATTTTCACCTGATTTTTTTTCTCTGCAAAATAAGCTGGGACAGAGGGAGTATCTACTACTCTATCTCTTTTCTTTTCTTTTCTTTTTCTTCTTATAATTCTCTATTTATAAATTTTTCTTGTATATTCATTCAATTTACCATATTTACTTTCATTGAGCCCTCAAATTTATCATTATTTGTTATTTTTCGGACATTACTCATGACATTACTCATGAAAAAACTTATAAAAATTAATTGTTGAGATCAAAAGATGCTAATACATCAACTTGCATAAAAGATTGAGCCAAAAGAAAATACTTAAGAAGTTTACTGTGGGACGAAGAATATAAAATCAATAAAGTTGATACAATTAAGATTGTAAACATTTATAAATGTATTCATGTAAATATTTTTGTGTGAAACATTGCTACATTCAATCTAATACATACTGTCAGAAATTTTTACTTTTTTTAAAAAATAAATAAACAAATTATAATTATAATATTTTAAAACCATACTTGAACATTAAAATAAGTACTAGTACATAAATGATAAACCTCCATAAACGGTTTTGTTATACGATGGTTATTAATTTTTGCCTCGAAATCATCGGCAATTGAGGTTTCAGAGTAGAACTTTCAATTTTGGAATGTAATATTTTTACTGGATGTTAAATCATGTTTTTTAACGGCAGTTCAACAGTCGATAAACCATAACAGTTGATTAATAATCCAGCCTCAACACTGCACCTTCCTTCTATATTTTCCTTGATGCTCAAATTTTGTTCACGTTCGCTCTGCGCATATCTATCTTTAGTTATCAATCTCCTTGCGCAAACCTTTTAGTTCTCACTCTTATTTCATTTTTATCCCAATTTCTTAGCTAGTTTACATTCTTATCCCTATTTCCTCTTCTCACCCGATTTCCTTTCCCACGCCACAGTCTCTTCTGATTTCTCTTCTTCCAATCGATCGGATCTTCCATCTATTGAAGACAAAATTTCCAAATTCCTTCTTATCTCTCAGTCTATTAAATTTTTAGATTTCTTCTTCTTATCTCCCAAAATTTCATATTTCTTCTTATCCCTCTGCTAATGGAAGCCTAAAACATCGGCAACGTGCGATGAATTGGGCCATGAGTGAGACATGGTAAGGAAAGGTTAATTGCGAATTCGTTTAGGGTTTAGGGTATTGTACATAGTAGTTTTATTTATTGAAAATGTGGAAATTTTTTTGGTGAAGAAGTTAAGGATATGGAAAGCGCTTGAGTTGCTGAAGAACTAACGTAAAGTCTAGAAAAACATTTCGCTTGAATAAAAGAGATTAACGAGCAAACCTTCCAAAATTGGAAAAGGCTTGAATTCAAAATTAATGAGTTGTTGAAGATCTGAAATGTGTTTCTCTTCTCTCTGGTGGTGAAGATCGAAAACGGTATTGACTGCATTTCATAAAAAAAAATCTATAAATTTTTGAAGCAGTTATGAAATCAAAAGTTTCAGCGGCGGTTCCAAAATATTGTCCAACCTACTATCCAATAAACATCTCAGTCAGGCCAAAACCGCCATCTAATGGCCATAAAACCCATTGTTAATGCATTGGGATTCTACTAGTGAATAAAAAGATAAATATATTAATTTCACAGAGTAGCTTGCATCTACTCCAATAACATTCCGGCTAAATTCCCGTAATATCACAACGAAACATTAAAAAAAATCCTCAAAATACCATGATATTTTCCTTTCTAGAATCGGGTGTTGAATTACCAAAATATTGAAAGTTCAACTATTTCCAACTTATAATTTCTGCGAAAACTTAAGTGAATAAAAAAGAGGAAATTAGCTCCAGGAAGGTTTAAGTTCAATTAAACATAATCTATTTGGGTATTGGGGATTAAGCTTCAATTTGTGGAACTAATTGTTGCTTATCTCTACACTCTCTTCTAAATTTCATATATTTTTCGTTATAACCATGTTTTGAACTATTCAATTTGTGTCTTTTTTCTTGTTCTTTGTTGAATATAAAAATATGTTCTTAGTGCCTTTTTGAGAGTTTTTAACTCAAAATCAGCAAAGTATTATTTCGGTTCTTATTTCTTTTAATTGGACATTCACTTATGCTTAAGAATATTACTTTGTTAATCAATTGCACCGCCATATAGAACCTAAACTTGTATAAACCTGAGAATTGTAAGTAATATACACTTGGTGAATGACCTACTAAATGAAATAGGAGGGGTGGGGTGGGGGCTTCTAATAAGCGCTTGTTGATTATGTAGTATGTTCATTTGTTTATGATATGTTTGATGGATGGTGATGTTCTTTGGAAAAAGATCAACTTAGGCATGCCAAGTTTAAAATAACCACTTGGGAGAAACTAATGTACCATTTCAGAAAGCATTTTGTTCCTGTATCATTTGTTGAACACAAAGTACTTCAACATGAACTTCAAATTATTCATAGATGTTGCAAACAATTAATTCAAAGAACTTCTCGTAAGTAACATGTTAGAATTTTAAAGATATAAGACACTAGTATTATTCTGAGTAAGAACATTAACATGTTTGATAATAATATTTATGATCATATTTCTCTTTTTTCTTCAAATGATGCTATCGTTTCCTTTAATCGTTCCCATGATAATTCTTCTTCACAAGTTATAGAAAGTTAATTATGATGAAGATCCTTTTGAAGAGAATGTTTCTCTAAAAATATATATATTGTTTTGATATTTATGAAGAGAGTGTGATAGATGAATGTGCTTCATTCCAGGTTGCTGAGTTTGTGATTAAAACAGATAAAGTTGTTATAGTTGTTGACCATCTTCTTCAAGATGTTGCTAAGTTCAGATTTGAAGCCGATGGAGTTGTGTTGTTAAAGATGTTCGTGGAAAAGTTACAGAAAATGTAAGTAAATGTTGTTGGGGAAAAAAGTCAATTGATCATGATCTACATTTTGATTTCATTTTTGGTGATACTGAGTTTCTCTCGGAAGCTGATTGGACATCATTGGAATTTATGAAGCTGCTGAATCCTTTCCACAAGAATAAATTCTTGATATCTTGGAATCTTTATGTTGAGATCATTTTCTTACACATAGCCAATATTGGAGGACCAATCTTCTCAAAAAGAGAGGAAATATACGAAGTCATTCTTCTATTTTAGGTCCTACAACAAGGTCAAGAATGAAGAAACATCTCAATGATTAATTTGAAGAAAATGAGGGGTATGTTGGTTAAGTATCACTCACATTTTTTAAATATTGACATCATGAAATTATTTATATTGAAGTGCCTTAAAAGAACAAACCGGACCTTCAATTAGGGGGTTATTTCAACAATAGTTTATCTCTCTATTAGTTTGGATGATCTCGAGAATGGAAGCCTATGTTGGAGCTTGATTTTGTTCAGTCCATTCTGCATAAATCTTGTCTTTATTTACCTTATTTATAGTTCTTTAATCTAGAAAGTTCTAATTAGATTAAATAACGTAATTTCTTATTTTTCAAGTCATGAAATTGTATAAATAGTTATACGGTAGGCTAAATTTTAATCAGATTTTTTTAAAAAAGGTAATAACTCAAGTGAAACCCCAATAAAATCTGACCCCTCCCCTTACCCTGGGTGAGGATTGAACCCATGACCCCATGGTAGTAGTACTAGACTTTAACCGCTAGACTATCATTCAATCCCCAAAATTTTAATCAGGGTTAAATAACGTTTTAACTTGTTAAAACATGCATAAGTTTTTTCCAATTAAGTTAAGTTGTAAATTCCTTAACCTGGATGGAATGATATTCTTCTACCACCCTATGTTCTTATTAATAGGGGTGCACAAAATTTTATGACATCATAAAATAATTCATATTATTAAGTTTATCCCTTTTAGCTACGTTGAAACCCCCAATTTCAAGATCTAAGGTGTGTCAATCTCGAGTTGGTGCAACTAGTACTTGGCTTGTGGAATTTGGCTTTATGCTACTGAAGTTCAAAATTATATCTTTCAAGCAAGTTTCGAACTTTGTCTGCTTTTTGAAAGTAGGAGCTTTCGCCGTACGCTCCGGTGTGTGCTATTGATCATTCTACAAATAAGGATCTTCACAAGGAGGATTTATATCGGTAGGATTAAGTTATATATATATATATATGAGTCCGTCTCTTGAAAGATGATCTTTCCATAAGTCATGGAAAGACCAAGGTTTAAAGTGAAAATTAGAAGAAATGAAGATAAAATTTTCAGGTTCCATGAATCGGGTTATAAACTTTATAACTACTACACGTTGCATAATAAATTTTTAATATTGCAAATAAAACCTTTTACCTTTTATTATTCTAATTAAACCATGTCTTTCCATAAGCTTATGGAAAGACCATCTTTCCCAAAACTTTGCCTATCTATATATTACGTGTGGGATTTTTTATAAGGTTTAAATATACCAAGGACCATTTAGCAATATTTTAAACTATCAGGGACTTATATGCCCTACATGATTTTATATTAGTTTAAAAAAACATGGATAATTAATGTAATTTGACAATATATAATTCTCGAAACAAATTAGCCAATTTGAATTCGACAAAATTTAATATGTGTATATAAGTTTAGAATTGTGATATTTAAGTTCAAAATTTATCACGTATATAATTAAAATACTACGATATTTAAGGTGAAAATTAAGATATGTAAGATGAAAATTATGATATTTAAGTTGAAAAGCTATCATGTATTTAAGGGGGAAAACTACTATCATGTATTTAAGCTATCATATATTTAAGGAGTATAACATATATGATGAAAATTTATCATGTATTTATGTAAAAGACTAAAGTATTTAAGGTGAAAACTATGAATGATACTCCCTTTGTTTTCTTATATTTTGCACCATAGATTTCTGTTTAGTATTTTATTTTTTGCAAGTTGAAATGTGTGGAGGGAATTGAATAGAGAGAGAAAAATGTTTAATAAGTGGGTAAGATTCATTCAATTTTTTCCACAACAGAAAATGTGATAATATTAGAAAAACATACCAAAATGCAAAGTGTGCCAAACATAAGATGAAAAATACTGTATGATATTAAAATTGAAAAGTTATCATGTATTGAAGTTTAATCGGAACTACAATCTTTAAGGTGAAAATTCATCATGTATTCAAGTAAAAGACTATGATATTTAAGGTGAAAAGCTATCATATATTTAAGTCAAAACTATGACATTTAAGGTAAAAAAACTTATCATGCATTTAAGTAAAAGAAAACTATAATATTTAATCTAACAAAACAAATGTTTAGGTTTTCTGTTTTCACATTCTTGTATTGTTGTTCTAACATGTATTTTAAAATAAACTACTACTTCTAAAATAAAAACTCATATATTAAATTGTCATTTCTAAAATGTACTTATACAAAACTTATGATTTGTGTTAACTAATAACTACAATATATGGATAAAAACTCAAATGTTTGAGCTATGACTTTCAGATTAGTTCTAAGTTATTGATTATGCATTATACAAAATTTGTTAGCCTTGTAAGTTGATAAGGTATGGGCCAGGAAGGCCCACACCGGCTATTCGACCCACCAAATGGACGAACAAATGGCCAAGCTTGCTGAAGAAAGAATAACGGGCGGAAAACAAGATGTGATGGCTCGGTCACATCAGCCGTCCAAGGCATATATATAGGGAGAAGAATGTGCGCATGAGATAAGATATCATAACCAAAACACTATTCACCCGATACACTCTACATGGTAAACATGACTGACCGAAGCGTTAGAGCAGGCACGACCATGCACCTGCCTACCTGATCTTAGTTTGTCTGTCTTGTAGGCGCAAGTACTTACTGGATTAGAGAAGAACGACGAGAGGAGGATAGCAAGAATCAACATTAACATTGGTGTCGTTATTGGGGATCGCTTCATCTTTCTAGCATCCACGTAACTCAAACAACATGGAGGGACAACCATGTGAAGGAAACTTGTTTAACCAAGTGGTTATAGAGGATGCGATTCACTTAGAGGAGGAGCCAACCCCGACACTGATGCCGATGAGAGAATGACACCATCTTCACACTGACGTAGAGCTTGCGAACAACTCAGAGATACTCCAAATGATCATGGCATCACAAAATGTGATGATGAGAAGGATGAAGGAGATGGAGGAGACAGAGAAAGGCAAGGGAAAGTGAAGGGGGCACGATATGTTGCCAACCGAGCTCTTCCCAGAGTAGGAAGGCGAAAGTGAGGCACCCATCCGAGGAGAGAAGGTTAGAGAAAGCTAGGAGCATGGCGAAGAACATAAAGAGTACGACCACTTCAAGAAGAAAGGCCCAGGCCAGAGGTGGAGAAACCCAAGCAGACCACGAGTGGCAGACAGGTTATAAGGATCTGTGAAAGAGACGAAAGAGGAGTCAGGAAGGAAAAAAAAGGTTTGCCTTTTGCCGGGAGGATATAGCTATTCACGGTTGATCCAAAGCTAAAAATACCAATAAACCTGGGGCAGTAAAAAGGTGAAGCAGACTCGAAATACCAGATGCACACATCTGCACCAACATGGCCACCTTGAGCATGAAGGCAGGTCGATCCGGTGTCCGGTGAATGGTACACTGGTCTCCACCATGATCGGTACCATGGAGACACCGGGGTCAGGGCAGAAGGGGAGAGATATGGCATTTCCCGGCAACCTCTATTTTTTGTTCTATGTTTTACGAGAAGACCGTAGCAAACCTGAGAATTGTATGCGAGTCTTCTTCTAATTTATCAAAATTATGAGACCATTTATGTTTTTGTTTCTGTTTGTTGTGAATTGATTAATTTGCATTCTTCTGAGTATGTGTGTATATTGTGTGTCTTGTGTTCTTGTGGATTTTTATGTGAATTGTGTTTTTCTGGTTGTGGAGTTTTGGGTACCAGTTTCAAGGTGAACGACAAGATTTCTAAGGAGAGAGTGGAAATCAAATATAATGTGGGGCCCACGGATAATAAGGGTAATATTGTCAACTCAATCTCAAATTTTAGCACAAGGGGTATTTTAGTCAATTTACATATGGTCAATGCCGGAAACTGAAAGTCAATGCCAGAAACTGGAAGTCAATGCCGGAAATGGGATCTGAGCGTTATATTAGCACTTACATTAACTAGTTAGGGTTGTT
>JAULKK010010479.1:0-10243 GCA_032355705.1 Rubia peregrina
TTTTAGCAGTCATAAAATCACCAGAATTTGATCTGACAATAAAAACCTAAACCAGTATCTCCTGAACTAATCCATGATGCATCAACATTAATTTTAAATGCTGTATTGATTGGTCTATTCCAGCAAATAGGGAAAATGTTAGGTTTAGGCGGTGGTCACATTACTGGAATGATACCACTGATTGCTAATTCTTTATCGAAGGTGTAGACACCTGAAGAGGCTTGGCCATGAAAATGGAGAAGATTTCATGCCTGATGTCCCTAACTATGTTCTGAACTGAGACTGGCATTCCTTCATAAATTTATTTATTCCTAGCTATTCACATGAACCAACACACAAGGGAAGGAATAATAGATACAGTCAACTTGTGAACAGGTGAAAACACATTAATATGCCAGATAGAAGAAAATCTGTCCCACAAAATGTCAAACTGAACAGGTGGGAAATATAAGGTGTAAAACTTACCCTAATTTTTTAATCAACACCACCGCGCTGAACCTCTAATTCCCGAGGAAAGAAAATATCAATACTATTTAAGTTAAAAAGGAAGGAATATTTACAAAGAAAACGTGAACATAGTCGGCCTAAGGTACCATTTTTTTCTTCTTCTTCTTTTGATCTGGAGGCAACATCTTAATTCTGGCAAACGACTTATGGGGCCCCAAACTCTTGTCATCATTCACATTTAACCCCTTATTTTATGAACACTTTTGACCCCTCAACTTACAGAACTATTGAATTGTGGCCCTTCCATTAGATTAAAGCGTCAAGTTTGGTCAACAATTGTAAGAAAAAAATTGTCATTCCCTTTTTTCTGTTTGTTTTTTCCCTTCTTTTTTTTTTCTTTTCCCTTTCCCTTTCCCCTTTTCCTTTTGATTTGATTTTTGCAAATGTGAATAAAGGAGAAAAGAACATTGACCATGAACTGTGATTCTTCCCCTCAAAGATGACGACGACCATTTCTTCGAGTCCTCCAGTCGCATCTCTACCGTAGCTCCATTGGACTTGGACTCATTGGAATCCGATGACGAGGATTTGAGGAATCCCAATGCTTCTTTGTCTCTAGCATCTCTTCCATGTCGTTAGCTTCTTGAACGACCAACTTTGGAAATTCCGACATGGATGCCTTTGGTCGTCCGCCATGGGTGGCGGTGAAGTAGGAGAGTTTGAGAGTAGGAACTGGTGGTTCCAACACAACACTGTTTAGGAACATTTCTTCAGCTTTTTCCCGAAAAAATAATGAAGGAAGCGGGCAACGATGGAACATTGCATTGTTTTCCAAGTTTTTCATCCAAATGAAATGTTCATAATGCTTCCATTAGGGTTCGGTGATTTTCCGTTGCTGCAAGAACTCAGGCTGACCAATTCTGGCTACTTTGACACAATCCCCACATTATACTCAAAGGCAAGCAACTAAAGTACATTGTCATTGCAGAACATTTAATTGCACATAGAAATGTGGCATATCCATAATCAGTGGAAGATGGCATTAGCTCGGATATCATATTAAAGTCATAAACTTTGGAATTTTACTTGACCATGAAGAAGTAAGAAAAGATGTAGGTCCTGAACACCCTTTCGAGCTTGGGTTCATCGATTTCCTCGACGGAGGCTGCTTTGTATTACTCACCCGCGTTGTTGACTCGGATATTGATCCTACCCAAATTCTCGACAACTTCTTCAACAACGTGTTTGCAATTCTCATCATACCCTAAATCACATGGGATCACAATTGGGTGTTTCGTAACACCGAACTTGGCTTGCTTCAACATCCAAATGGCGTTTGCTGCATCTCTGTCCTTGGCATTCTTCACGCACATGAAAGTTACCATCGCACCTTCTCGAACAAGCTGTGAGCCACCGTCCGCCCGATCCTTGAATGACCACCGGTTAGTGCTACTTTACACTGCAAAATTAGAGATATTACGGTTTAAATCAATCATTTTCAATGGGTAATGACATTGATGATGCTACATATGTGAAGCTTATTTGAAGGGTTGTAGTCGGAGATTGGTTCCTCATCCTGGCAGAGGGAGTTAGAGAATGCCCTCCCTGAGCAACCGGTAGTAAATGGTATGGTTGCTTACCTGGACCAGTTGGTGAAGGGATCGCTTCAGCTGGCGGAGTTAATATTCTAGCAGGCCTAGATGACTCGAAGAGCTTCATTGAGAAGGCTTTGGTTGGTGAATCCACCGGTCTCAGCGGCTCAGGTCATGACCCAAGCGACATGGAAGAGGATGAGGATGTTAAACCCATTTCAATTCCTTATTTTTAATATAAATTCTTATTTGATTTCAATCCTAGGAATAGTACCCGACTAACTAAATATTCTTGTTTTACAAGATGGTGACTTGGTCAGCTTGTTAATCACGAACATTTTGGGAAAGAAGGTCATGGTCGCGAAAGCATTGTTACAAAAATAAGGTATCGTGAAAAGGCACTGGGTGGAGTAGCCCGTGTCCAATTGTGCGAGCCAATTTACTATTCTAACGATGGATATCCGTCTGCCAACCATGCTTTCAATTATGTGGGAGAGGCATTTGGGAGTTTTGTTGATGGGCCTATCTTTTTTTTCGGACATAGAGATGATAGTCCAGGTCTCCATCCAAAAGATGTGGAAGGAAGTGTAGCCTGGGATGATGATCTTTATTGCCTGAATGTCTGCAACGATGAGATAATAAGTACTAAAACTAACAACAACTATTACGATTAATTTCTTGCTTAATATTCTTTTGCGTAAACTTCATTTTCTCATAAGAATACCCAAAAATCTACGCCAAAGCCATCCGGATTAAGCAGCAATTACTGACCATCAATGCAATAATTTTTTCTTCTGATGCCAACCGAACACGTCCTAAGACCATCCATCTTATTCGCATTTAAAATTAATTTTTATTACTACCAAATAACTAATGGTTGTTTATATGCAAAATCACAGATTTTCAACCGACGCAATTTGACTGCATATCCCAATATGGTGAAGTACGTCAAGTACTGCAACGAGCTTATGAAGAGCATTTAGGCCCCGAGACAGGTTGTGTTATTGCCACTATTCCGACCTTCAACTTTTGGAAGGCATCATGCATGTGGATTATACATCAATCAAATGGTCGAGTTTGTGAACAAGCTGGGCAACTTCCACTCGATGACCCGGCTCTTGAATTCACAGATAGATGTGTGGATGGGGTACGGTTTACAATGTAACATAAATTCTATAATTGTTTCAATTTTTTAAAGTCATTAACCATTGATATTCTTGTAGGCTAGGACCATGTACCCGACACTAACAATGGGTGCATACTATTTTTTCCGAGATGCTTGGTACAAGAGTTTAGAGCTACGAAAATAAAAATTGTGTCGAGGCAATTTTGACAACCATACTGGAGACTGAAGTTGAGATTTATGTGGTGTCGTACATTAGAATGTAAGTCACAAACTAAAATTCTAATACGTCATGCAAATTTTCCTTCGAATAATAATTCATTCAATTACTACTTTTCAGCACATCATTGGTACCTAATTCTCATCAGTCCTAGTATATATGATGTTTTTACCCTCAACACGTTGACCGAAGGCATCAAACCCCACCACACAATTAAAAACAAAATTATTTCTAGGTACTTGAATTTCTTTCCTCGTCCATATTTTATCCAGTATAATTCAAATGCATAAACTTTCTAATTTCTATATTTACAGGCTAACATGTCAATATGAAATGGAGAAGATAAAGATCGAACCATCTCCGGATTACACCTGGAAAATTACCTATATTGATGTAAGTCATTCAATACCAAAGTGGCTTTATTCCTTTCAATATTGACACCAATTACATTTGATCAATTTTCTTTCCAGCACTGGCGTCAGGTGAATTCTTGGGAATACAGGTACTACGTCCTCCTTTTCATGGAGAAACTCGTGCTCAAAACTACCTCTACCAATATTCTAGAGGCCAGTCAATAAATTACAAATCAAACTTTTCATTTTCTTACCTGACCAAGACTTTCACCTAACATGCTGAGATTCTTTAAACCGCAGGTGTTTTCCGAGGGACAGGGAGCATACAATGCCAAGGAAATTCAAGGTGTAGCCAACAGATGGTGTGAGCCTGGGGTAGAGGTATATTCGAAGAGAGCTAAGATATTGATGAACCTCCTACCGTAAAGTAGAGATTTTTTTTGAATTGATTGTGTTTTTTCATGATGTGTGTTTCAAATATATTGGTCATTGTTTGAGGATTCTTATAGAATTCTACAGTTTATTTACTATTTTTATTTGGCCTTTCAACAGCTCTTCATTCGATTATGACTATATTTCATTCTATATATTTTAGTTCACAATAAATTAGTCGTTCTGCATATCTCCTGTGTAATATCCCCAGATATCGATCCAAAATGGGCCAAGCAAATTAAAATTTTGCGTTGTAAATGAAAAAATCAACCGGAATCGGTATATGAGATGCCTTACCGATTTCTATAAATTCAAGCACCAGTATTCATTCCATACCATTGCTAGCATGTATCTAGTTCCGTTTGTACTGGTGTTTACTTTTTATATCGGTGCTCAAAATAAATTAGCATCGAGTATTCATTAACATATCAATGTGTGTAGGATTTAGGGTTTCAGGAACAAAGGTAGCGGTACTTATCACGATACCGTTGCTGAGAATTGATTCAAACTTCCAGCTCTGTCACCGTTTATCACTGGTGCTAAATTAATAACCAGCACTAGAACTATATTATAGGTACCAGTACAGTACAAGGGTATTTCAGCCTGAGAATTACCTAGAAATGTTATACGCACCCTTGTATGCTATATAACATATAACATGCGACTACTACGTAATGTCATCATTTTGGAAATGATCATGAATCATTAATAATTTTCACAAAGTGAAATGCTATACCACTTACAATAAATATATAAACATTATCGTCTGGTTCACTTGGTCACACCTCCACATGTTTTCAAAGTCGGTCCATGATGCGATGATTTCTTGCTTCTGACCGAATACACATTCATTACCCGAGAATAAGTAAGTTAAGTTCCTTTGGTGTTTGACCATGAGATCATACAAGGACCTTACGAAATGCGGTAACTCCTTAATAACCTGTGCTCGAGTGATAAGCGGTTTCGTAATCTTTTCCGCCTCAACGATTAGCTTAGATGTTGTCATTGGTGTCTCCTTAAAATAATAATCTTTGATCGGGTCCACACAAATAAGTAACGTGATCCTATAGACGGTGGCGTCCAACTGGGTTTCAATTCATCCAAATTCTTGGGTAATGGGAGCCCAGTATGCTCCACCAACTTTTGAATTAATAATTCTTGTAGCCCTAACTGCTTGTCTCTAACTAGAGCTTCCTTTTGCAACACTTGGGCTCTCCATGGTTTAGCCCGATCATAGGTTTGAACTATCCCAAATGCATGATCCCACTCTTCTGGCACGATTGGGATGGTCGGGTTTACTTGTTGCCTCACGAAGAATATCTGTTTACCCGAGGGAATGAATCGACCCTCCAATTGGTCTTGCTTTAACTTTGTCTACACACAAAATACGGTTCAATGAAAATTAATTAAATGAAATATTATAATCGATTGAAATTAGAATGAATAAATAAAGTCTTACCACTCATTTCGATACTTCAATGATCGCAGGTTTATCGTACGTACCCTATTTGTTTTGTCGGATCTTCAAGAAGAGATCACACCTATGATCTCTTGCACATCGATCGGGGTGACTAACAATCTCACATCTTCCTTTCTCATCCCCCAATTGATGGAAATTTGAACATCCCTTTCAAAAGATTCTTTCACTATTTCGATGCCAGCAAGTCCATATCAACTGCGGCTCTTCCGATGTGGTGTTTTATTTTTCAATGCATTACCTCGTACATGATGTGCACCTTTATGCATGCGTTAACTTATGCATTCGGCATATTTATTTTGTTTGGTTGATTGCTATTTTGAGTTAGGTTTACACGACAAAGGGTTTAGATGACCATTATTGATTTTCTTGTCTAAATCCCAAGTTTTGTGGACTTAATTGAAGCTAGTGGACACTTTGTTTTCGCGAGCACCTAGAGTTTCCTTTGTGATCTTTCAAGTAGGCTGTTGAGTAACTTTTCATCATTTTTTAGAAGGCCATCCGCGAGAGTGGTAGAAGATATTTGAAGGCCATTCGCAAGAATGATAAAAGATATCGAAGGCCATTCACAAAGATGGTAGTAACTTGAAGTCCATGAACTCCATAGCATGGTAGTAGATGGAATTGAGCCCAAAAATGGTGGATTGAAGTTCAAGAAGGTGAAGAATGGAAGACGGTGCCAACTGGCCGGCCGACATTAGACTTTGCATGAGTCAAATTTTGCCTTGCACGGTTCGTGCAAAGTGGCTAGCACAACCTGTGAAAATTTACATGAGCCGTGAATTAACCCTTACGCGGGCCGTGGACATCTGTGCACCTGTGCCCCCCAAATCACTCCTAAATGGCTAAGTATGGGCGCAGATGTTCCATTTTACACGATTTGCGCCGTTCCAAGTTCCAAAAGCAAAGACCAGCCCACAGGGTGTGAAAATAGCACGGCTTTTTACTGAGCAAAAAGTCCTTTCAGCTGACGGGCCATGCCAAACGACACAGGACATGCAAATTAGAAGTTCAAGACTAGACACCAACCCACAGACCATGCTGGAATGATCCTGCATGGCTGTGCCATGCCACACGCCCCACACCAACACGACCTTGCACGAACTCTGCCATTTTCTACTGGCTGCACAAATTGCGGCTGCTAGGGTCTCTGGGCCATTTTGGTCTTTTTAAAGGCCTATTTACCTATTACTATATATGGGCCTAGGTCTACTAGGTTGTAAGTTTATACTCATTTTTATACTTCAAGTGTAGGATAGAGAGAGAAAGTTCTCTTCTTTCTCTCTAAGTTCTTTTCTTTTCTTTATTTTTATTTCCCCCAGAAATGTTGATTCCAATGAAATACTAGGGTTCAATGCTTAGGGAGTAGTTTATTTAGTTAGGGATTGTGTTTGTATTCATGTATTAATGTTTGTTTTGTGAGATTCCTTAGATATATATATATGTTTGTGATTATTATGTTGGCTTATTCTTTATATTCTTGTGAATTTCATGATTTTCACTCTAGGATTGGCACACCGTAGTCTAATTTTTATATTTGTGCAATTATTAATACCCCCTAAGGAAGGAAACCTAGATGTGCTTGGGGTAACGATAGTCCAGAACTGTGTGGGTGTGTGCACCTGGGTTGCCGAGTCAACGTTACGATCGACAATACACTAGTAAGCCGGGAAGTTGGTTCAAAACCGTGTGAGTGTGTGCACGTGGGTTGCCGAGTCAATGTTACGACTGACCATACACTTGTAAGCCGGTGAGTTGTTCTGAATGGTTACGGGAAGATATAGCGAGAGTAGAAAACTAGGGTTAGTTAGCTTTGTGCTATCGATGGATGCCCACTTCCTTTGCCTCTATAGGCATAGGGGTAGAGTGTTCGTAGTGTTCTGCTCGGGACGTAATAACATGGGGGAGAATCAGACTTGTGCAATGTGCCACTGCCGTTGTTACACTCTCCTTATTACGGAGGCCATGCTGATAGAAGATTTTATACGCACACCCTTATGTGATAGATAAGGGGAAGTTATGACCATCGTTCGCAGTACGTGTCACAAACACTATAGTAGGTTTATAGTTCTTATATGTGATAGAATCAAGGATTGAAACAACATTAATCATGTTACACAATTTATAGAAGATCAAGATCAAATACATGTACCTCAATTTATATGAACTCTAGATGTAAGGGTATAGATAGAAGCATAAAAAAGTAAGAAATGCTAGTGGGTACCTTGTATTCAGTCCAAAGGATGCCTTTGTATTCTTTGGGGACCTCGTGCTAGTTATCGTGCTTGATGTCTACCCTTGTCCTATCCACTTGGCCTACCCAACTTGACCACTTAGCATGATCTGTGGACAAACATTTTCCCCATTGGTCAAATATTAACAATATTGACTCCTTCTTTGCCATTCTACGTTTTAAATTTCGACAGTGGGTCATAGGTACGCCACCTCCGCCGACCTATCTTCTTCACCATCTTCATCGCCAGTTGTATTGGAAAGTCCCTCGAGCGAACCCGTTGGTTCTTCTCGAGCCATTTTCTATGGCATTTAATTGCAGAAAATGCACTTTCCCAAAAGTTATTCTTCCATCGGATGTTATGCCACTAGGTCTAGGACATTCAATAAGTATATTTGAGGCATCAGGTTTTAACAAATTACTAATTTTTGATGAATTTGTTCATTATGATGAGGTCCTACAATTTTATGCTAATTTTGGACAGGGTAGTAACAATAAGGAGTAGAAAATTGTAAATGGTGTCCAAATACCCGTTAGAAAGTATTCAATAAATTATGCCCAAGGTTGAGAGTACATCGACCCTACTAAATTGAAGCCTAGCGATGACATAGAGAAATTTTCCATCAACAGTATTGGCCTGGGCTACCGAGGTAACTCCATTGTACCCGGTGGCTATGGCTAAGAAATATTTCAATAAGTTTGGATCAACACCCAGGAAAATGGAGAGCTACGATGTGGTTGTGTTGTCTGTTGAGGATAGGTTGGTGTATGAGGGGATTTATCAAAATGTCCTACCATAGGGGGGGCATGTACGTGAGCCTACAGTTGGAAACCTTGTGATATTCTACCATGTGATGGAGGGTGTTAAGCTTAACTCTAGTTATACGATTTTAATGTATATGTTGAAGTCCATGACGGGTAAGAAGAAAGGTCTTCCGTATGGTGGCTTGATCACGATGTTGATCAATAAGTGGAAGGTTTTTCCCATTGACAAACCACTGTGCTTGGGGTATTATGATGGGGATTGGTTCAGCCACAAGTATTTGGTCTAGAATGAGGAGAATGTTTATGTCCAACACACAATTCCAGGGGCATCCACTAGGGCGGTGAAGAAAGGGAGGGACACAACAATGGGCAAGGTAGATGCATCTTCATCTCGTGAGTTGTCAAACCTTATCAATTTCAAGTATAATTTTTTTATTATCTTTCCGTAATATGTTTTTCATAACCAATAGTTATATTTTGCAGGTAGCTTAGGTTCATTGATGAGTACCTTGAAAAGTTACATTTCTTGTCTTCATACTGAAGATAGTGCCGCTAATGCAGAGCTAGCCGTGGGTGAAGCTAGGCACGAGAATTCATCGAATCCACTAGACTCCAGATTGTGCTCAGTGACAATGATAGTATGCCAAACTTTAAGCCCGTTTATTCGGATGACGATGAGACCGATGACAAAAATGGTGAAGGTAGAGAGGTGGACCCTGACAAGATCGACTCGGAGATTGATGAAATGTTGGGTTGATAATTTGATGAATTTTTTTTGAGTTGTAAGTTGAGAATTTTAACCTATTTAGTTTTGGATAATTTCCCTTTATGGAGTTTGGATGATCATTGGTAATACTTTTTTTTTGGTTTTTGAATTTCGTTTATCAGAAAGTTTTATATCTTTTTTTTTAAAAAAATAAACCACCAACTGGTTGGGGGGTGTTTATTAGGCTCCTCAGACCTTTAACCCAAAACCATAATTGTTCAACATATACACTTCTAAATCTAATAAGTTTATGCAGTCACACTTCTAAGACAAAAGTGACTCTTTAAGCATTACGTTCTATTGATTATGTTTCTACCTCCTGGATCTCCACCCTCGTGTTAATCCAAGGGTAGCTAGATAATCAAATGATATATTCACAAGATACGTACAATATGGATATACAGTTCGACATCCTAAATTCTGAGATTTACGATCCCCAATCTGTCGCCTATTATAGCTGCCTTTGTTTCTTCACTGAGATTACTCCAGTTACAAGCTCGTCTACTTTGGATTCCTCTTGATTTTTCCATCTTTTCCAATTCATGAGAAAATGTGTTCTGCTCCCTAAAGACATGAGTAACACTGACATTGCACTCCTACAACATCCATAGCTTAGTTTTCAATCTCCACGGCCATGAAGCTCCTTTGTTGATTAAATTACAGACCTGCAAGCAATCGGTTTGTGAAGTTAGTGGAAAGAAATTATATTGTATGCAAATCTCAATTCCAGTTATTGCAGCCAAAAGTTCAGCCTCAAGAGCATCTGCTGCATCTGTTATATTTTCTCCACCATCATACATTTCCTTGATTTCAACATTCCTAATTACTATTCCAG
>JAULKK010010490.1:0-10243 GCA_032355705.1 Rubia peregrina
GTTTGGGGGCCTTATAGAACATTTTCTTCTAGTGGTGAATTTTAATTTTTTCAAAACTATAGTTGATGATTATTCCCGAGCTGTTTGGATTAATTTATTAGTTTCTAGGTCTGAGGTAGCATCTAGATTTATTGAATTTTGTGCTCTGATCAAGAGGCAATTTGGCCTTCTGGTTAGATGTGTACGAGCTAATAATGCTAAAGAATTTATACCTTTGAGATTCTACTTTGCTGAGTCTGGGATTATTTTTGAGACATCCATGGTTGATAATCCACAAAAGAATGGTCATGTTGAGCGCAAGCATTGCCCTTTTTTAAATGTGGCTCGTGCATTGCACTTTCAAGCTAATCTGCCTATTGAGTTCTGGGAAGAATGTGTACTTACTGCTACTTATTTGATCAACCAGACACCCACAAAGCAACTCGATGGACGTACACCGTTTGAATTACTCTATGGACATCCTTCAAATTACAAAGCTTTTGCACATATTTGGTTGTTTGTGATTTGCCGCCTACATTTCCAGATTCTGTGATAAGTTTGCTCCAAGAAGTTGCCGTTGTATATTTCTTGGTTAACCAGCCGGAAAGAAAGGTTACTATCTTTTGGACTTGGAAACTCAGACTTTCTTTAACAGTCGGGATAAAGATTTTGGTGAAGACCAATTTCTGTATTTTGCGACCCCGGACATCTCTCTGCCACTAGCCACCTCCGCCGACCACTATTGCTCCCTCACCGGTCCTTACTACACCGTCGGTTACCATATTGCCACTGGCCGCCACTTCTCCACCATTGGCAATACATGTACCGCATGCGCCTGCAGCGCCGCTCGATGCCGAGTATCCCACGCTCGACGCGCCACCGTTCACCGCTGACCACGCGTCTTTGGCTGCGACTCCGACCGCTGCATGTCTCATCTCTCCAACATCTCCTCCCAATGGCTCATCTCCTCCACCTGGCTCACCGGAAAATACTTCGGTTCTGCCACCTCAGCCCGAGCTGCTTACTGCACGATAGAGTGGTCGTGATCGTTGACCTCCTACTTATCTTCAATAATATGTCTTCTTTGTTACTAATATTAATAACCCCCACTGCTCCAACCATACCTGCGACATCACATTCCTTAGGTGTTCACTATCCTTTAATTGATTTTGTAAATTGTGGTAAATTTCCAGTACACATTCTAGATTTTTTGGTGCAGTAACTTCTAGTTCAGATACCACTACATACTCTGAGGCTTCCTAGTATGCTCATTGGCGTGATGCTATGGCTGATGAGATTAATGCACTTGAGCGCAATCAGACTTGGACTTTATCTTCAATGCCTCTGCATAAGACTGTCATTGGATGCAAATGGGTGTACCGTACCAAGTTCAAATATGATGGTTTTATTGAGCATCACAGAGATCTTCTGGTGGTTCTTGGAAATCGCCAGAAATAAGGTATTAACTATACTGAAACATTTGCTCCTGTTGCGAAGATGAGTTCAGTTCGTCTGTTTTTATCAGTTGCAGTCATTCGTGGTTGGGAACTTCACCAGATGGATGTGCTTAATGCTTTCCTCCATGGTGATTTAAATGAGGTATATATGCGACATCCACCGGGCTACCCTGTGTCTCTTGGTAAGGATTTTCACCTTCAGAAATCTCTTTATGGTTTTCTCTAGGCTCTTCGCAATTGGTTTGCAAAGTTAGCTCAGGCTTTACGTGCATTTTGTTTTGTTCAGAGTAAGGCAGGTTATTCTTTATTTGCTTTTACTCGTGGCTCAGTTTCCTTGCATGTTCTTGTCTATGTGGATGATTTGGTCATCATTTACCTATATTTAAATTTTATATAAATAATTTATTAATTTAAGCATTATAAAAGAAAATTCCACTCAATAATAAAGTTGGTCAACATCTATATGTTAAAATCTTAAATGATGACATCCATATTCTTTGATGTTATGCAAAGATAATCATAAATATAAAATATAAATTAAAATTAAACATTGTTGTTCGGTCACCGGTCTATAATTTATAATTGCAAAACATTATATCATCGCAGTGAATTAAACAAATGTATTTTACGATTCAGATGAGTTTATTTGACTTGATGTGATTCCATGTCCGGAGAACAATTTGTAGAGCATTATTAAAATTTAACAATCTATCTTTATTCAAAGTAAAATAAAAAATTTAACAATTGATTCGCACTCCGTGGGGTCGCTAATAAATCACAACATTTTCTCGGTAGATATACTAACCCGCAGAGCGCTTCGCAAAGATAGAGATTTAAACATTACTCCCGTTTTTAATTCTAAACTACCAAGGGGTAGATAGCGTCAAGTCTGGGGTTGCCTACAAAAATGCTAGGAATTTAAAAGGTTAACAATGCAAAGCCGAAATTGGGTCGTCAATCCGATCACGTGTCAGGAATAGTCAATGTCGCGAAACAAGTTTTTTTTGGGGATGGGGGTGTTTATCTATCAACTTCCAACATGCAAGGACAAGATTATCTAACAGGTTTGACCCAACCTCTCAGTATAGAGTCGCTTCGTTCTTCCCTGGTGGATTACAACATTGACCTTCTTTTTGGCGTTGTGGCACGAGAAACTAGAAAAGGCCATGCAATACTGATTGATGAGGGAGTCACCTCTCAGCCTGATCCGGACAAAAGAGTTTGTAACTAAAGCTTTACTTTGGTAGGTATGATTTATTAATTTCAAATGACTTGAATGTATCAAGAATGTTTTTATGTTTATCATGCTTCCACTGTTGATGTATGTGTTGATAGTTATATTTTTTTTAACTATGCGTAATTGTCCTTGTGTTTCGAATTCCTTGCGTAGGTAGCGGGTTGGTTGGATTTAGTACGCATATGTGATCCATGTTCACCCGTTGCCACTAGGTTGAATGACGGAACTCCTTATGTGTTCTGGCGGTTATCAGGACGTCTTATGGCAGTACCTCAACATTGAATGCTTCAAGCGGGATGTCGAATGTGAAGAGGATTGGCAAGGCTTAAGGGTGCATTCTAGAGTTGAGGTAGGTTCATCTAGTGGGGTACCACTTGCTTGTTCTCAATCTCGGAATGCATGATCTATGCCTTGTGATAACGTGACCCTCGTTGAGGTTATTCAAGGCTGTCTCGATGATCTGATTGAGGTTTCAAAGTATATAAAGACTTTTCACTTGTTGCCCCACATATATAAAGGTGGATATGTAGTGTAAGTGGTGTGAGGAATTTTCTATGCTAGTGTAAGGAGGTGGCATCGTCTTGGGACAAGTGAAAGAGATGTACAAACTCGACTCACCCTCGGGAAAAATAGTTTTACTACTACTCAGTCCGGTCCCTCCCTCTTTATCCAAGATACACTGTAGCAAATATTCCACATAGGTATAGGGAGGATGGCTATTGTGACCATCTTGTTACATCCTCCCCAGTTGCTGCACATAATAAGATTTCCAATCATTAATTAGATCGTACTCTCCACGATTAAGTTGAAAGCTCATCAACTCCGCCATTTTATGATCTTTATTTTTTATAATCAGTTGGTCGTTATGTGGTGATGCATATGGGACCACGACCTGCTCGCTATAATCTTCTGCTTTAGCCTTGCCTGAGGCTGGGTTACACTCGTATTATTCTCTATTTCATAACCCCTTAACCTTGGTGGTGAATATTCCTCATTTTTGTACTGGGTGAGCCGTCCTTGGCGAGGAAATTCTTCAACTTTCCTTTGGAGATCATTGAAACTATCTATATCATGGCCATGGTCTCTGTGGAATTTGCAATAATAGTCTTTGGACATTTTGTCTGCTTGGGCTTTTGCATTGACTCCCGAAACAGCTCCCTGTGATTTTGCCAGATTCTCATTCTCAACTTGGTAAGGGGTGTTTCAGGGTATGATGTTCTACCAGTTGTTAATTCTTTTCCTTTCGTAAGCATATTGATTTTTCCCTTTTTCATTGTTCCTCTTCCTTTGACATCTTATCTAGATCTTTTCTCACCTTGTTCATTTTCTAACTTCTTGTTGTTGGCTTCCTCCACTTGGATAAATTTTCCACCATTTTCAGGAGGACCCTTGGGTTGTCTGGCCTATCTTCTATAGTCTCTTGTAGAACTCCCCTAATCTCATATCGTTCATGAATGCCCTCAAAGAAATATGGTACGTGATATATAAAACCTTCTAGGCTTTCCATGGAGAAGCGGTATGGTATTCTGGATGCTTTCCCCACTTCGATACGCTACATTCATCATATCCGTGAATGTCTTGGTGAACTTTATCTTTTGGTAGAATCTGCCTATAAACTAATTTGCGTGTCGGGCCCATGTTCTAATGTTTTTCTTGGGTAGGCTATTGTACCTTAATAGGTTAACGCCAAGAAGATGGAAAAAGCTTTGGATACAAGTTGGATAGGTGTGTCGCGGAACCTCATGTTGGTCCCGTAATAGTGTAGGAAATACGTTGGGTTTGTCACTCCATTATAGGATTTTAGTTAAGTAGGAAGATTGAAGCCTTTTGCCATTGCAAAATTATGCAAATATTCCAACAACAGGGAGTGCTCTGCTTCATCTTCGACATCATAGTTCCCATCTTCATCCTGATTTTCAGGCAGTTTTCTTAGTTGTTGACTTTCTATTCTCCACTCATTCTCAAGTTCCTGAGGAGTTTTATAGTTATTCTTTCATTGTGCTAATGAACTGCAAAATCCCACTTTTGATTATCAATGTGGGAGGATTGCGCTTCCGTGTCGTCTCTAGAATATTGGACTTCTTCAAGTATAGGGTGTAGCTCGTGTTTCTAGGGTGATTGGTTTGTCCGCGGTGGCGATGTCAGCTTAATTGTGTTTTCAGCTTTATTTTTTGATCTTCTATTCAGTGACACCTTGACTTAAAATAAACGTTGAAAATTATAGTTTCCCCAGAAATGGTGCCGCTAATACGGTTGTTCTTTTCAAATGTTGGTGATAGTTCTAGCTTGTGGAAAATCAATTATGTTTTGGTTTTGCAACTGGCAGAATTCTAGGTAAAAGTTTCGTTGCTTAAGTTAGTATTTTGTGTTACTGCATAAGATCTTGGTGATTGTGTTGTAACTTTCCATGACATCTCAAATCATCATTTGTTTATAAGTCTTTCCCGCCAACGTTATCAGGGTGACGTCTAATGTAGAGGTCGTGTTGGACGCGGCCATCGTGTTGGCTACATGAATTTTCTCCTTGTATATATTGGTGTCACATTCTATCGATCATGGCTAAAGTTTTAGCTACGTGTATAGTTTTCATGATAGTTCCCATGGGTGACTAGTGCCGACTACATGGTGTTACTTTCTTTGCGTATGTTCGCTCTTTGTGGTGCAAATAGTTTCACTAGTTTTGCTAAGCTTTCCCTTGTGTGGGTTGAACCTAATGTTTGGGCCGTGTATAAACTAGTATGAGTACGTACCAAGGAACTCGGGATTACATGAGCGCTTTTACCTTTCTTTTTAACTTGTTAAACAATAAATTAAAAGAGACTCAATAGTGAACTAAGTTGAAAGGATAACGCGAGACACGCCTTTTATGGAGAGGTCTTCCCCGGTGATTTTTGTAAAACTATAATCATCAAATCATAACTACAAGAAAAAAAATCACAATATATTTTTTCCTATGTTATCAAGCATATACTCATATGCATCTTCTCATTATTCTATGATTAACTAAAAGTGATAATATAATAAATGAAAAGAGCATAACAAAAATATATGGTCAAACAACTATTTATCAGTACAGTATCAAGCTCTTAGTAGAGCTTACAATTTACTTCAAGTCAAACAAGTTCAATGTGAAACAACTAACAAAAAGGAATTCAATGTTATAATTTTATGCTGAATTGGAATGAGAAAATCTAAAGTATATAACCAAATGCTAACAGATTGTGCAGTAGAAAGTCAAGGATAAATGCGAACAGTGAAGGTCTTCTCATCCTTATGCCATTCAAAGAAGTAGGTATTTCCAGGTGCCAACTGATTATCCTTGACAAAGTACTTCAAACCACCGCAGATCCTTCCACCATGCACAGTGATTGAAATAGTAGCGGACCAATCCTTTCCTCCATCCGGAAGATGTAGCACCACATCATGGTGCCTTTTCTCCCCACTTAGGCGTGTCTCGAGAAATACCCTCGATATGTACTACCAAACAAGAAACGAAATCAAATATATATATACACACATTATATAAGCGCAACATGAGAAGAAAAAATGAGTGGGGTTTTTTACCACAATCAAATATTTTATTGTTGCTTGTGTCACCTCAAACACGAAGAATGGGTTTCGAGGCGGAAGCCTAGGCCAGTTCCCCTGCCACCATTATCCCCAATGTGTTGCTCTTTTTTGCCCTACTCATCTCATCGTCTTCACCAATCTTCCATACCTTCTTTCCCATCCTCCGGTTGTCATAGGAAGAATGTCATGTGGTGCCTTTGATCGGCTGCTTCATCTCTACGGATGTTTTTTTTAAAAGTTTTACATTAACATGGTAAAGCAAAAATTAGTGAACAAAAAATTAAGGTTATAATGCACAGAAAACTTATTAATTTACCCATAATATTACCTGGATTTCCATTAACGAACTCATCTTCTTCTACAATACGTATAAGCTCCCCTGCTTTCACAGTGGTGTATGTTTCTAGCAACTCTGATTGATGTAATGGATCACATAGTGCCTTTTCTTATTTTACTAATATCTTAAATGTACACACACATTTCAGGTTTAGGTACACTATTCAGGATTATAATGGGAAAAATACAGTAAAACACAATTTCTCAAGACTATCATATCAAAAACCAGACATTTCATGACACTGATATCTCAAACTAAGAGCTTTAAACAACACAACACAACAGAAAAGGATATTCGCGTCTTAGCCCTTTTTCACAGGCATGTGTAATTTTCCTCCGTAGTAGCCACTGCTCCCTTGCAATCCACTTATGCAAACAGATGACAATTACATATGAATCCATTATAGAAGCAAGATTAATATATCAACATTAAAATACATCCAACAAACCTGACCCCATAACTAGATAAAGAACAGTAGCGGAGACCACTATTTCTGATCTCTTACAGCTTATTTGTTGAGTGATTAATTACATGTTGCACATTTTTCTTTGTGTAGTGTGTACAAATGAATATGTAGGTAACATGAGGGGCAAAACGCTATAAAATTGAGGTATTATATTTTATAAACTTAGATATTCATTTTACACTGGCTTCAAGTTTAAGAAGTTTGTTAAAAGCTAGAATCAAAGTAAAAGTTTGAGATACATACGTGATTTGCTATGTCGAGGTGCAAACTAGTTGCCTTCTCTTGAAGCTGCATCTGTGGAATCAAATCCAATGATATTTCAAAAATAAAGGAAAAATTATTGAAGGATTCATATCTTCAATAAAGAGAAAGAAGAATCTTTCCCGCTTAATAAGACACGTTTGAGCTAACTATCAAAGAATGGAAACATATAAAGTACACATGACGTGTTTCACACACTCCTGCATAAGATTTCAACAGTAAACTTAATTAACTAGAATACCAGTTAGAAGCGTAGCTAGAGAAAGATAAGTAGTCTGCCAGTGGTCCAACCATGATGTTCGTGTCGAGGAAAACAAGAAAGACACATATCATCATTATTTGATATCGCTACTTGGATGTTTTCCTGGACATCTCTCAATTCATTTCTTATTCCACTCTAAGATAATCGGCATAAAAGATATGTGATTTATTCATGTAATTAATTTTGACAAAAGAAATTGCAGACACTCGATATCACTTACTAGTGTAGGCTGCTGAATCAAGCCACGCTCAACCTTCTGCACTAAATCCAAACATTCTTCCTGCGAAGAGGATGGAAAAATACGTATATTGGAAGAATGTTTAATTGAAAAAATAGTTTTAATAAATGCTAATAAATATCAAAGGGTGAAGATTTAAGCCAAATTTCAGCAAGTGTGGTTAAATAAGTAATGGATCAGTAGATCTTTTCAACAGTAAACAATTTCACAAGAGAAAAGTTCACCAATATAAAGAGTTCTAGAGTCACTACAAAAAGCTCAACCTTCAGTGGAACCATTCAATTATTTTCCCATTTAAACACCTTGAAAACAAGTATAGAAGTACTAAGCATGATAGTAAAATAAACAATCATGAGGTTGGGTTATTCTAGGGCTATCTTGGCTACCCTTGCTATCTTATAGCTATCATGCTATTTTTCTTTTGCACAACAATTTCCCAGTCTCAATTTTACACAGAAACTTCAACCTAGTTAAGTATAGGCTCTTCCATATACCATAATAATATAAGAAAATCATGTTAGGACGCGGAAACTACCAATTCAAAACATGTCAAATTACCTCCTTTAAGTCAAATCTGAAAGTGAATCAAGATAAAACTTGTTTGGCATACTAGATACACGGAGGTAAATTATCCCGTCACGCCTACTAAACTTCTGGAAGGCTATCATTAGAATATACATTATTTCAATGTAATCTGCTATTAAATAAACAGAAACAGCATCTAAAAAAACAGCCGAATTGAGGTATCATGATGTATAAAGCTAGAGTTCATTAGTGACAGTTGAAAAACTAGCCTAATCGATCACATATCATTCCTCTAACAAAATTGTTAATATAAGTCATAATGAGTAGATCGACTAAATTAAGCATCTGGATTGCGGCTCCAACCAAGTTGCCCTACACCGAGCACACTAGTAAGGCATATTTTCAGCTTGCGATAGAGTCATAGATACCATATCTTGAAAGCAAAGCACAGTGATGGATGAAGAAAAAGTGAAGATTCAGGAGGAAGAATGCAACACTGGTCCCCTATCTATTTGGATGATGAGTGTGAAAAACACACTCAGGTGCTAATCAACTGTCGGAACAACCGAATTTTTTTTTAGACGGGTGAGGGCCTTTGACAGGCTCTGCAATATGGTTCTTGAAAATGTAAGGGAAATCTGGACGGAGGTACCTAAGACTGGCAAAGGAAAGAAGAAAGACATGAAAGTTAACAAGGATAGGTTCATCAGTAAAATGTTCCTTCGCTGTGATTCTGTGATCATTGTTCTTCGCAATCCAAAATAAATATAAACTTAGTCTTTGGTTTGAACGTACGAGACAAGAACAGAAAACAAAAGGGTCCCTGGCTTTGTAAAACTACTAACAGTACTGTTAATTTATTTATTTTCCATGTCCAAGTGAAAAGATGCAGTTTTTAGGTTACTTGTGAATGAAACTTTGATTATTGGTTTTTAAAAAAAAGAATAGACTAAATTAAGTGATAGCTGTAATTGTCAGGGATTAGAATGGGTAAGTGTTTAAATGCAAAACCACCAACATTATCAGCGAGTATAAATAGTGCTTCTGAAGTTAAATGCAAATCCAGAGAAATTTTTCGAGTATATATATTTTTCCAAACAAATCCCAAGAGAAGCTAACCTAGTTGCAGTTGCAGACTGTACAGCCAGGTTATGTAGATATACAGGAAATCAAGGGTATTGTGAGGAAATTGACCTAAATCCTAGGATTAAAGGTCTCATTAAGTTGAACAAGTTGCATTTTTCCAGCTGTTAGGATTACGTGTTGCTTAACAATTCAGGTTTTTCTGAATCACATTATCATTCCACGATGGAAGCATCTGCAATGCTGCTATGCTAACAGGTTTTTGGTTAGAAGGCAATGCAAGTTCCCTTTTCTATACAGGGATCATAATTAATTTCAGTAGAAATATATATGTACTTGAAACTGAAATAAAGTTACGCGCAAGCACGAATCATGCAGATGCAATCTGTAAATCCTCTACCAATCAGCCATGGGGGTTGAAATTTGAAATGCATTCCACATTTACTTCATTAAAATACCTGTGACTTCTAAGATCTGATGAGAGAGACTCCAGGAAGAGTCATTTGGATCTGTCCTCGCGCAAACGTAGCTTCCTTTCACCTTCTCTTCAAACGTATATGGGTCTTCCGACAGCTCTTGCAGCAAGGTCCTTCTCAGATATACGAGCTTGAAATTCTTAGCAGTTAGTGCTGCAAGCCTACTTTTCCACATCATTATGTCCTGCAAAGAAAAAATCACTTATTACCCGTGGTTAATAGACTGCATACCAGTTCAGCTAACAATATGTAGGTAAATAATTTCCATTAATATCTGTTAAAATATGTATCCCACATCGGTTTCTTACAAGGATAATGACTTACATATAAGGTCTTGGGTCACCTCCACTTA
>JAULKK010010509.1:0-10241 GCA_032355705.1 Rubia peregrina
CACATGTTAGTATATTATCTTATATATTACTCGTTTATTACTTTTCAAATTAACCAATTTTGACTAAATGAATAGTGCATGTGCAAATACAAGTGGGACAGAGGGAGTATATTTTTTCATAAATGAGATTATTTATTTTTAAAATTTTGATTATTTTCTAATTTTATTTATGTATTTGATATTATTTTATATTACACAATCTATTATACTGGAATGTAGAAGATCAAAGTCCAACTATGCAAGTCACGAAAGAGTTAATTCAAGAATTTCAAACTTCAATCCATCGACACTCGGAGATTCTGGATTGGGATATCATCATCAACTTAGAGCAGATATCGTTGAATATATTTCCAAACATTTTGGAAATAACGATCAAATGTAGTTTTTTCAGAAAATATTATGATATTGATTAATATTGATAATTTTAAATTATATAAATTTATATAAAATAATATTATGGATGAAAGAATAAACATGTTTGTGTTATATTTATATAGTCAATACAATATAATTTTTAAATTTATATAATTTTGATATTTTATAAAATATAAATAATTTTTATTAGAGATGTTGATGTGGCGCTAAAGAAGTGATTCTCAAATATCATTCCATTATTGGTGGTTGGTTCCTACATATTTTGTTTTTTTTTATCAAAATTGATAATGCGACACTTAAGAAGTATTGGTCCTTAAGTCCACTACCATTGTGTATACTTTTATATTTAAACTTTATTTATATTTATAAAATACTAATATCATGAAAATTAAAATTATATTGTAGTGACTATATAAAAATAACACAAACATGTTTATTCTTTTTATTCATAATAATATTTTATATAATTTATATGATTTAAAATTATCAAATATTAATCAATATCATAATATTTTCTAAAAAACTACATTTGATCCTTATTTTCAAAATGTTTGAAATATATTCAATGATATCCTCTCTAAGTTGATATCCTTATTTAATATGTGCTTAAATAGGGTTTTTTGTGTGACTATCTGGACTAATTTATCAAGTATTTTGTGTCTATCTGTTTGTTTTCCCCTGCAACTGGATTAGCTGGCCAGGTGAAAAATCTCTTGGGCTTCTAGTCTCTCCTCTATTAGCAGTGTAGGAGAAATCCTAGTCGGAGTAGTCTCGTCGACGTACTCTCGGCGTATCTATGAGTGGATTTAGACTGGTAGACTTTAGATTTTATGGTTATATTTTTACGGGCAAAGTTTTTGAAAATACTGTCTTTTCATAAATCTATAGGAAAAAAAGAGTTTAATTAGAAAAATGAAAAGGTAAAAAATTATTGCAATATTAAAATTTTATTATGCAACGTGTAGCAATCACAAGTGTGGCAGAATGTTAGAAGAAACGGTTTGGGCTTTTGGAAGAAGTATGAGTAAATTTATAAAATTGTATTTGTGTAATGAAACTTCGATATCGATTTGAGTCGCGTTAACTTACGCTTTCCTTAAAGATTAATTCGACCCAGTTATTGCATTGGTTACACAAATTCTCCATGAGAATAAAACAATTGAATTCCCTCTTGATCTAGGCTTGAAACAAGAGAAAGGTTTTGAGTATTTTTTTATTACTGGGTAATTTGAGAAAAATTTAAAAAATTCACTTATTCTTCTGTGCATACATACGCATGTTTATATAGGAGATGTCTCGAGAAGATGTTACCCTTCGTGGAATTTGTGGGTTATAGACCACCACTCTTACGATGCACCATTCTGATACAATTCTAATACAATACATTTTCCACATGAATGATTACATTTTCTACATCCAATGTACCGTGGTTATCAGAAATGAATTCTGAAACAACGCATCTCTCCACATAAATAATTAAAATTTTCACATCCAATGACCGTAGTTACCAGAAATGAATTCTGAAACAACACATTTTTCCACACCAGAATACATGTTAATCATCAAAATTCTGACCAACATAATACTTATCCCAAAACAGTAAGCTAGAAAGTGTATACAAGTGTGCACTTCGCACCATCAAACTTGTTTTAACATCCCGAGCTCACAACTACTCGAATCCAATGATATTTAAATAGTTTTTGTTTCTTAAAACACCACCAATCCTCCCTCATTTAAGTATTATCCTTGATTCAAAAATCCAACCAAACCAAACAAGTGCATAAATGAAATTATCTTGAAGATTGATTTCTCACCTTATTGAAATACACATTCCAAATATTCAAGAATCGGGGTGTCTTTAAAGATTGAACCCTTCAACCCATTTGAACACTTGAAGATAATCCACACACAAGTTCAAATACAACTCAAAAGCTTAAAACCGACACTATACAAGCCATGTGTCTCTATCCATTCATGAGTGCATATAAAGCCAAACCTGAGCTTCTTAAAGCGGCTACACTTTACACTTCATATAGGTGAATCACATTAATCGTACTCCTGCAAATGTACTTTGTCAAAAGATCCATAAGAAGATAAACTTTCAACCTAACTTTAATGCATGTTCAAACATATTACCTTCGAGATATGAAATCATATGTTTCAATCTCAAAAAATAGGTCTTCCACATTGAATTTTACTCCAACATCGTATTAGAGCGAAATTGGGTATATCATAATCAAATATTTAAATAGGTTTTAAATCCATCCTGATCACTGACTTGTTTACCAAGTCCCTAGCTAGTCCCTTTGTTAAGTGATCTGCTAGATTGTGTTGAGATCTTACAAAATCAACTGAAATCACACCATTAGTTATTAACTCACGAATCGTGCTATGCCTAACGTCCAAGTGCCTAAATTTTCCTTTATACACTTCACTATAAGCCTTAGACAGACTATTTGTACTATCTCAATGAATAGAGATAAGTGAAATCTGCTTAGGCCACAATGGAATTTCATATGTCAGATTCTGTAACCATTTTGCCTCTTTACCAGCTGCTACAAGAGCAATAAATTCTTACTCCATAATGGAGTTAGATGCAAGTTTTCTTATTAGAAGCCAATGAAATGACACCTCCGCCAAGCAAGAATACCCAGCCAGTTGTAGAAGAATGATCTTCTATATTTGTTATCCAACTAGCATCTGAATAACCATCTAAAACGGAAGGAAGCCCAACATTGCACAAACCATAATTCATGGTTTTCTTTAGATACTTAAGTACACGCCTAACTGCTTGCCAATGATGTGTGTTGGGGTTACTTGTGTACCTACTCAATTTGCCAACCGCAAAAGCGATGTCCGGCCTTGTGCTTGTCATGGCATACATCAAGCAACCAATTACTTGTGAGTACTCAAGTTGTGATACCGCTTTACCCTTATTAGGCATAAGCTTCACACTCGAATCCATTGGAGTGCTGACCGGGGAACAATTCTCACAATTGAATTTCTTAAGTACTTTCTCAATGTAATGAGATTGTGTCAGAGAAATTCCTTTGTTCTCTCGTTTGGTCTTAATACGAAGAATCACATCTGCCTCCCCCGTATCTTTCATGTCAAAAATTGATGACAATAATGTCTTCGTAAGGTCAATTTGGATATTATTTGTGCCGAAAATCAGCTTATCATCCACATATAGACAAATGGTAACTCCATTTCCCGAACTATCAAATTTTCTATACAAACATTTGTCAGATTGATTTTACTCATAGCCATTCGAAAAAATCACCTCATCAAACTTATGATGCCACTTTTAGGAGCTTGTTTTAGCCCATACAATGATTTGACAAGTTTACAACCTTATGCTCTGTAACGGCCCAGTAAAAAGTAAGGGTACTTTTATTAAAATTCTAAAACTTATCAATAACTATCATAAAGGAGTTCTGAAATCTTAACTTAAACCTAATTCATAACCAAATGAAAGTTCTTAAAATTAGCTAAACAAAACTAAGGTGGCCCATGGTCAATATCAATTCAGTCACACGTGTCACATAGTGATCCCACGGTATCAATATCAAGAATTAATTTTATGCAATACGAAAATGGATATTTTATAATTGAAAACTCAACCAAAGAAAATACTTCAGTAAATAAAATACAAATAAATCAATGGAATAGGAAGTAAATTAAATAATAAATGAATAAGATATATTTTCCTTGAAAAAGTTTTCTTTAAAATCCTTTCAAAAGGTGGTGTTAATTTTTTTTAAACCTTCAAAATATTTACATATTCATATGACACATTCAGTAAAACATATTAACTATAAACAATGCAATGAAACTCTTTTATAAATATTATTATGTAACGGTAGAATGGAATTCAGTAATGGATGGACAATGCAGATAAGTGACTTTTATAAATGGGGAAAATTATATTTTAATTTTTTTAAAATAAAAATAATAGTTTCATTTTAGGACTTCAATTGTAAAATTTGTTTCAAAATATATTTTTTGGAAAATGTAGGATCCCTCACCTTTTTCTGTGACTCAATATTTGTAATTTTCTTCCGTAAACCTGCAAATACATTTCCATAATCTAACATTATTAATCGATATGTTTATTTCTTAATTTAAATTAACTTTAGTCATTCAGTGTCTATTTTAAATTTCACAATTACATACGTATACTATTACTCATACATAAATATTATTAATCTAGTGGTTGACTTACAACTTTGTATGGTGTTTATAACCTAATTAACAACTAAACATGTTCGTTTTAAGGCAAAGTTTTGGGAAAACAGTCTTTTCATAGGCATATGAAAAGACGAGGTTGAATTAGAATTATAAAAAGCTAAAAGGTTATGATTGCAATATTAAAAATTTATCATGAAACTTGTTGTAGTTATAAGTTTATGACCCGACTAATGCAACCTGAAAATTTTATCTTCATTTCTTCTTATTTGCAATTTAAACATTTGTCTTTCCATAACTTATAGAAAGATCATCTTTCAAGAGACGCACTCTCGTTTTAATACACAGTCTGTTTAACCTAATTTAATTTGCAGTCATTCGGTCAGTTCCATACCCATCCTCACACCTGGAGTACTCCATAAACTCATAATTACTCTTAATTCATGAACAACACAATTAATAACTCTAATTCATGAACTCATACTGCAGTACACACTGGATAACTACACTACCCTCATAATCTCATTTACGTATTCACATGAGGCACACATCCCCGAACATGTACACTCCATAACAAATATTACAGACCAACGAAAATGTTTATGTCAAAATAACGTATATGCATGCAATTCCAAGTGGTATATATCCTTTTACATATACATAAATACAATTTTAACTGGTATACATAATTCTCTATGCGTGCATCTCCTAGAATATTAATTAATATTTTAAATGAAATAAATTATAACATATTGAATTCGAGTATTACTATCCCATAATTTGCCTATTATGATTGGTAACATATTCTCTAATACCTCGCAAATATTATATTGCATAATACCTAATTGGTCGAACTCCAATACAAAATTAATTATATATGATAACATAATATCATATTAATTAGCACTATGCTAATACTTGAACTAGATTTATAATAATAAACTATAGATAAGAAAGATTAGAAAATTTTATGTATTTATTGTTTAAATGTCAAAACTAGTAGAAGCCAATTATATATATAATCTATATGAAAGGTCGGATTAGTTATGATTATATAAGCACTACTCACGAGAATTTAATCCTATAATTTAGTAAAAATAAATATTTTGTAAACACACATATAGAACACTCTCTATAAATTAGCATCTCCCACCATACAAGACTATACCAACCAGACACAACAAAACACACGAACACAACAAAACACACGAACACAACTAGTGTTGTCAATCTCTGACACGAACTGAGAACCCGACACGGATCGACACGACCGAACTCAACCCAAAACTCAAATCTGACCCGAGAAATATCGACCCGAACCCGCAATCGACACGAGTGAATTCAACCTGAAACCTGAATCTGACCCGAGATATATCTACTTGAACCTTACCCGATACGATCGAAGTCAACCCGAAACCCGAATCTGACCCTAGATATATCGACCCGAACCCGCACCCGACACTACCGAAGTCAATCTGAAACCTGAATATGACCCAAGATATATCGACCCGAATCCGCACCCGCCACGACCGAACCCAATATATCATCACTTTCAAAGATTTTAATCTCAATGAACGTCAGCTCATAATATTTATCATGACACTTATCCCTAAACACAAGTTTAATAAAATTCTCAATGAAAATAGTTCTAGGATTAACATCAAAGACGTAAAGGAAAAACACGCTCATGAAATAATAAACATGCCCCACTAAAGATCGAAGAAATTAATGCGTAGATTAATCTGCATTACCTCACTCCTAAGCCGCAAAATAACATTACTAACAAGGGCTGCATCTGCAACTCTGGTGTGGCTTCTACAGACATTACACTTGCATTCCGGTCGGTTTTCAAGAGCTCGAGCAGGCTGATTGTGAAGTCTCCCAAGTTAAAATCCATCTCAAACTTCTGTACACAAATAATCTCACAAAGAAACATTACTTAACAAATACCACAAACATCATATATCACCAATATCTTATAAAACTGTTCTAAAGAGCTCAACCTCTAGTAGGAACATGAAATATATTGCAGCTAATGATTCCCAACAGTATAAATTAGGATGGAAAAAGCTCTAGATGTCTGTAAGTTAACCATGATGATGAATGCTGATAACCAATAGGGGAGCCAGAACGCAATGAACATAGGACTAAAACCCAAATCTACTACTTCCATATAACATCACCAGCCACAAGGGTGCAAGTCCATTATATTCCCCCCCATTACCCTCACAATGCCACCAAAGGATAAAAGATCCTTGAGTCACAAAGCAACCCAAAAAACCAAATGAATTGGAAAGAAAGCACACATCAAAACAGAGTGATAACCAATGGTGGGCTCAAATGTTTATCTATAGTAAATCTGACATGCACGCATCAAATGTACAAAGTTTATAACATTGATCAAAGAACATATATACAATAGTAATATTTGCAACCTTAAAGTCGTTCACCTTGGAAAAACCACCACATCACAACTTTATGAAAGTTGTTCTAATGCTTTCAAAGGAAGTATCTCTCCGCAATATGCAGTGTAATGTTCTCCTGCAATATTTGAATCTCTAAATTAAACAATAAACACTCTAACCTGAAAAACACGTGCACGTGAAGAAAAGACGGAGAGAACTTCACATATCGAAATACATAGCACGTTGAAGCAAAATCCATAACATTAATGACATAGAGAAACACAAGATCACATGGCAGATGATCTTCGATTCGTAGATTACAACTTGAGGGGACTCTCTTTAAGACCCTTTAACAACATAATATGTGTCATCTTTGCCTCCAATTTTCATCCCACCTTTGTTAAATCAACAATGACAAAATATATAGTAAATACAAGGCATAAATTTTCCAACTTTCATTCATCATCTCACATAAGCAACTCAATGCGCATTACTAAAAACAGTTAAAAAATTATAATAGAAAAAAATAGAAAACGGATCTCTTTTCATAAACTGATCAAATTCCACACACGATAAACTGGCAGTAAGTATAATATCTGTAAACTGGAGCAGTTAAATTTATAAATAAAACACCACAATTCAAGTTGCAATAATCCTCATACACAAAAGAGGCAGACAAAATCCTCGTAAGAGAATACCAACCAGAAAGAAACTGTTGAACTAAGAATCATTGTCATCATAACGAGATCAACTACATCTATCCTCATAGCCGGCATCCTCATCGAATTTCTTCTTTAATTTTTTTTATACAATCTATAGAGAATAATGGCTTCTCTTTCGTGGGTGCTTTGTGCACCTCTATAGAAACCCTAAATTTCAAGATGTTAAATAAAAAATTGATGAAATTATTACTCTTTAGATAGCTCTGGCTGTTGGCGGGCTATTTTCCCCCTTTCTCCCGCGCTATTTTTCTGTTTCCTTCTTAAAACCACAATTTCATCTTCTTTTGTTCTTCTCCACTACTCCCCATCCCATAATTATTGTCATATTTGTTTTTTTAAGTCAAACTTATTTTAAAAATTCCTAAATATAAAAATAATATACATATAATAAAAATATCATAGGAGATATTGTTAGATTTATCTTAACTTTTATTTTATAAATATCAACTTTTTATGCGAAATTGTTATATGTAACTAGAGATATTGATGGTCAAACATGATCATTGAAAACCGTGAAAAAGTAAATATGCCAATAATCTTGGGATGGAGGGAGTATCATTTAAGATATTTTTAATTAAAAAACATATTTTATTAATTTTCTACTTTAAAAAGTAAATGTCTACTCCCTCCGTCCAAGAGGAATTGGCACAATTTCTACTTTTGTCCGTCCTACATAAATCGAAACAATTCAATTCTTATCTGAAGTGGCAAAAAATAAGTTTATACATTTACTATATTATCTCCATTACTAAAATACACTTCCTTTATTTATCACCAACACTTCCACCTTATCTTGCATAAAATGTCTGTCCAAAACCAATTGTGTCATTTTCTCTGGGACGGAAGGAGTATTGTTTATCCAAAAAATACTCGACTAGTTCAACTTTCTTTGAAATGATAATATTTCCTCCGTTTCTGTATTTGTGACACGGTTATTTTATTGGGATGTTTTTTTTTAAATTGCACATTTTTCATTTTTGACAAAATTTCTTCAATTTTATCCACACATTCTACTTTTTACTTTCTAAATTCAATTTTATCCACTCATTTTTTTCACCTTAGTTCAAACACCTATATTTGTGGTGTCACAAATGGATAAACGGAGGGAGTATCCACTTTTAGTTTGCTGTAGAAAACAGTTAGAAATTTCTCAACACCATAACCTAAAACATTCATTTATTAAAAAAATTGAATTAGTTCATTCTTGGAGTGACCTAAGTGCAAAAGGTAAAAAATTTACTCGTAATTCCAAATTGAAATCCACTCAAACGTGATGCTTTTCTATACACCCCCATTTTATTTTCCAATTCCGTAACATTATTTTTATCATTGATCGGGCACAAGAACATGTCTGTAATCCTTCTTCGATTTCTCTTTCTTACTTCTATGTAATCAACTGCAAGTTACTAAAGAACATGTACTATCGCTTTCCCACATTTCACAAAAAAATAATTTATTAATATTTCTATATTTATGTAAGGATAACAAAATTATGTAGTTTGGAGCGATGGATAATGGTCAAAGTCTTGGAAAATACCGTCTTTCCATAGGCATATGGGAAGAAGAGGTTGAATTAGAACTATAGAAAGGCAAAAAGTTTTAGTTGCAACATTAAAATTTTATTATGCAACTTGCAGTAGTTATAAGTTTATGACCCGATTAATGGAACCCAAAATTTTTATATTGATTCTTCTAATTTGCAATTTAAACCTTGATATTTCCATAACTTATGAAAAAACTGTCTTTTAAGAGACAGACTCGTGAACATATACCTATTTCTACTAATGTGGAAGTTATCGTTAAGATGAAAGTTTTACATTAATTAAAAATAGTCAATAAAGTTGGTGTCATAAAAATTGAAGCAAGAATTGATTAAATGAAATCAATTTTATTGTGTCATTTGTAAATGATTATAGTTAAATGTTGGGCAAAGTACCAATATAACCATACCTACTTGACACAAGTGTCAATATAACACTCAGATAATTTTTAGTGCAAAAATCATCCTAACTAGTTAATGTAAGTGCCAATATAACTCTCAGACCTCATTTCCAGCATTGACTTCGCCGGACCGCTGCCCCCCCCGCCGCCGCCAGACCACCGGCGGATGTCAGAATGAGTAAAATTGTACTTACATCAACTAGGTAGGGTTATATCTGCACTTTCAGTTATCAAATTGTTATATTGACACTTATGTCAACTAGGTAGGGTTATAAACGCACTTTTCCATTAAATGTTTGCATCTAACCATAAATGTTTGTTTTTATTAAAAAAATCAACGTATTCATAATTCAGATCATTTAAGCCATGTTCTCCAAAACTTATATGCATTTCAGTTCAATTCACTTCAGTTCAAACCAGTTTGGTTCAATATAAATTTAATTTGGGTTAAATAACTTAATTTCCTCATACAATGCTATTTCTCGACACACTTAGTGTTAGTTCAATTCAGTTCAGATAAACCAAATCAGATCAGATCAGATAAACAAACGATAATTAGCATGTACACGTGAAAGTAATAGTTGATCAAAAATCAACTTGAATTTAATCA
>JAULKK010010519.1:0-10241 GCA_032355705.1 Rubia peregrina
GGGACCCAACAAACCATCCAAAACCTCAAACCACTGCATTCAGACAGGACCAAATCTTGAAAAAAAATCCAGAAACACTAATGCAAGAACAGAATGGATTGAATTGAATCCGACCTGAATAACATGGTTCTTGAAGCTGACATTCTCCTTCTCCTTCCTGCTTCTGTACTCCACATAGAGAACACTGATGAGGTAAGCAGTCCAACTCCCCATTAGGCCATAGAAAATCTGGAAAATGACTCCTGAAAGCATTCCCAGTTGAGAGAAAGAGCATGGCAGAGTCAGAAGAACCTGCGCAACCTGCAACAGGGATTTCCACATCAAAATCAAACCTTATTTTCCCCGAAAAAATCATTCTGATTCGAACCAAAAAACAAGAAAATCCCACCTGATTAGAAGCGCAGCTGAACCAGGCATCACCAACCGAGCCCCCATTCCAAAAGAAGTTCTTGAATCCCCCCTTGGACGACTCATGATCTTTTATCTCATCTCCTTCAGCCCCATCAATGTGTTCTTCCCCTCCTACAATTGGCTCTTCACCTTGTTTACCAGGTACCATATCTCCTTCCTTAAAAAAAACTAACAAAAATGAACAAACAGATATAAATGCATGACAGATAGCTCTGTTTAGCCAAATTTAAGAAGAAAGAGAACCACCTTTATTGTGTAGGTATAGTACCAGTAGCAGTATAGAGCCCCGGCGCCGAGTTGTCAGCTTTTATAGAGATTTTCGCAGAGCGCTCAGACGGCGGTCACGTACTGAACAGAGGACACCTGTAATTGCTCTGTTTTCCAAAGCCCGAGTCAAAAAGCAGAGGGAGTAAATGGCATTTCACGATTTTAGGCTTTCTTTGCTTTAATAAATGCTGCCCGTAATCTGATTCTGCCAAATGGTCGTATTACAGGATTAGGAACGTATTAATGGGCGGAGAAAAGGACAAAGAAAACGAGGATTCTGCTCAGTTCTGCTTCATCTTTCGGACTGAGAACTGAAAAGCGTCCGTTTTGATACCAAAAGGGAAATGAGGGGGAGAAAGAGAGTTGCTTTTTCGCGGAGAATAATAATGGGGGTGGTTTCTGCGTGACAGTTTGAACTGAGAAAGGGATGAAACGTCGTCTACAAATGCTCGTTGCACTTAATCGTTACTTATAAAGGGCAGAATGTCAATCAGTGTCATGATCACGGATTCTTATTATTATACTCCTTAATCAACGATTTATACTCGAGTTTTTAAACTACAAATCCGAGCATTTAGCCAACCTTTTTATGGATAATATCAGGCATTCCCTTTTTCTTCACTCCAATTCCGTTCACGTTTTAATTCAGTTCAGTATAAAATCAGCTCGGATGAATAAAGCGGGTGTGCAATATTATTAGAGAAGCTATCAGAAAAGTTAATTGTCAAACATTATGTAGATTTTATCCTCCCTAGATTGAGTTTATATGTTTAGGTGATGTTTTTCTTAGGTGTGCGGATTGTGTTTTGATAATTGGGTTTGAAGCGTAAACACATTGATAAATTAATTATCACGATTTACTTTTAGGCATAAAAGAAACATAAAGTTTGTTTTTTTATAATTGATGTAACTAATGAGATTATTTGATTTTTCTTCTATTTATCACAACGAGTTTCTACAAGTTTGAACAATTTTTAAAATATACTGCGGTGCATACATAATTATAATTTGACCATAAAAATCATTAAAATAGATATATTTTTTTTCATAATTAGTCTAACCATTAGCCAGTCTAGCGTAGACTTTCTTTAACAACTTTTAAAAATGTTTTTTTAAAATGTGAGTTAAAAGAAGAGGGGGAGAATCACCCATCACATAATGGTAACTGTATCTTTTGTTATAGTTGGCTTAAATATAATTTTTTGAATAATGAAGATTATTTCAAAAAATCTATAGCTTGGGGAAGATGGATGTTACTCCAATCATCATTAAGCATGGAGATTTGTTACGTCTTTTAATCTTTTGTTACGTAGTACAAACAGGCCATTAGAACAATTTGGACAGTCGTCTCATTTACGTTTTATTACCGCGGATCAGTGCGAAAGTAAAATTTGTTACTACTTATTAAAGTACCTTTCATCTCTAACACGTAATCTGGTATCATTTGCTTCAGATTACGACGTTGTAAATTTGTAATCAATGCATCTTTATCTTTTTCTCCAGACCGTTCAAATAATTGTTATTTTAGTGCGTATATTTGCTCCATATGAAATCAGATGCTGGCCCAATAGGAAAAGTCTTTAGAATTAGACCAAAGTTAGGGGAAATTCCCGCCAAAAAATGGAGCATCTAATAATAAATGTTAAGATTTTTCTTCTTTTTTCCCCATGTATAGCAATTTATTGTTAAAAAAAGCTGTAATCCAGCAATTTGGTCTCCCTCTCTTCAATTTCAAACTGCAATTTAACTACTTCATTTGTCCCAGTTCAAACTGCACATTTTTTGTCAATCATTATTATACATAAATAAAGTTATCGTTGGTCAAACATGGTGTAAGAAAGTTGACTAAAAAGTGTGCAGTTTGAGCTAGGACAGAGGGAGTATTCATTTTTGTCAAAGTTCCTTAAACATGATCCTAAAATTGAATTGGTATAGTATAAGTTTAAATATTGTTTTGTGATACATCGCTATATACGTTATAACATATTGAGAAAATATATACCATGTAAAAAATATGAACATATTAATCAATGGTGCATTAATATCTCATCAATCACACTTCTTATCAATGATGAGAATTACAATGTATATGGATACAAACTAAAGTTTAGCTGGAATAGAAATCTAAAGTATAAGAAAATTAATATATAATCTAATCTAAAAGGAAACAAATTCTATTAGATAACTACTATGTATAAGTTTTCCTACAATGAAATGATTTCTTATTTCCTTATCGCATATATTGTCAAAATATCAAAATTTCACAAGTTTTAATTATTGTTAATGGAAGATATTAATGATCAAATATTTTTTAAGTCAATTACTAAGTGAAAAGTTGAAGTTTGAAATGGAAAGGAATGAGTAAAAAATTGCTGAATTTGGAAGCGACAACTAATTGGAATAATTACATTCAAGTTTCAACAACCCAAATGCATCATTTTGCCTAATTTCTTCATTGATCTTCAACAAGCATGCACCAAAAGCATTGAATTTCATTTTGGGCAATCCCATTGAGCATCAATTAGCACATACCTTATTTTATGATGTTCAAAAAAGAAATTGACAAGGCATGACATCCAAAATTATCCAATTATTTACAATTTTGTGCATTAAGTAGATTATATTTCCATGCATAAAATGAGATGATGAAATGTGAACCCATCCCAAACAATATAATGGTGAGGTAATTGAGAGGAGACCAGCATATGGCTATTGACAAAAGCAACTTTCTACTCCTGGAATGCTGCATGCTAACCCAATAATGTCACCTTATCATTAGCAAAAAATACTCGAGTTTTTTTATTTATTTTTATCTTGTTATGATGTTTGAGGTGGTTTGCTTTAGAAAAAAAACTACTCCATTATCTTTTCCACATGAAACGGCATAAATTATTGTTTTTTTAATTGAAGAAAATGTATTATACTTCTATTTAGGCAAAGTCTTGGGAAAAACGTTCTTTCCATAAGTTTATGGAAAGACGAGATTTAACTTTTATCTTTATTTCATCTAACTTTACACTTTAAACCTTGGTCTTTCCATAACCGTCTTTCAAGAGACACACTCTTGTATTTATGTCTTTAATTACAAATAATTAAAATAATTCCATTTTAAGCTTATCGCTCTGACTTTTTGTAGTTAAAATTACATTATGTTGATCGTAAAATTTCATTGTCACACTGTATATTTTTTAAAATTAAATTTATATAAATTTTATTTGGGTATATTTAGAGTAGTTAAATTTATGTGTTTTTTGCTTCTATTTATCAAAAACTTATAATTTTAAAAAATACTTATATAAATATCACGATGAACTAACAATATCACATGTTATAATATTTTATCATATATGAAGAATGAATTGGAGGTCATGACTATAACCAATTTTAATTTTACAATACACGAAACTCAAATATTCAACACGACGCGTAAATTTTATAGAGTTTTTAACTGGTGAGTAATTGGTGGGTGAATCCACGAAACATTTAAACTTGAATAGAATAGAGATTTTGTTCACAATTGTTCAACGTGAGGCGTTGTTCCAGTTATACACTTATACTTCCTCCATTTCTATAAATTTGGTATATATATATATATATATAGGCTACTTTTATGGGTTTAATGCATTTTCATTTTTTGACAAAATTCTTTCATTTTCATCTATTCATTTTGGCAAAGTTTTATAAAGACCGTATTTTCATATGTTTATGTAAAGACGAGGTTGCATTAGAATTATAAAATGGTAAAACGTTTTAGTTACAACATTAAAATTCTATTATGTAATCCCCAGTAGTTATAATTTTATGACCCGATTAATGCAACCCGTAAATTTTATCTTGATTTCATGTTTGAAAAATAACATTTTTTTAGTTAGAAAGTGGGTTCAAATATATAACGAGCTTATTGAGAACATAATGTCACAAATATAAGTATTACTGAAGACAACGTTTTATATTAGAGCACTTAGAAGAGATAAATTTATAATTAATATCACTAATACAAATATTTGGATGAGACGGTCTCACGTATTTTATGATGAGACAGTAGATCTAAATATAATTAAAGATGAGAAATGATAGTATGAGGTACTTTCCATATTTTTTTAAAACTTTATTTAGTCACTTGTCTCACCATAAGTCGGTCTCGTGAGAGTTTTTCTTTAAAACTAACGTGTTGGTTGATATTTGTTTTTAGGTAAAAGTGTAAAAACAACCCTATTAAATGTTGAAAGTGCATAAGTAACCATGTAAAATTTGAAAATGCAAATCCAACCATATGTTTTGGAGAAATGGTGCAAATATACCCAAATTGCATTATTATGGCGTTGACTAAAGGAATTAATGTGTTGACCTAGACTTAAAAGACAAAAATATTGACCTAGACTAAAGGGATTAATGTGTTGATTAAAACTAAAAATGTGATGACCATTATACTCATAGCCTAGGTTTTGCCACCGATCAATGCCGGTCAATTTCGATCAACGTCAGCCCGCCGCCGGTTGCCGCCACGGCTGATGGTGACCGGACTAGATCAGTACTTTTATTAATAAGATATGGTTAGATCAACACTTCAGTAACAAACACGGGGTTAAATTAGCATTTCTAAAAAAAGGATGGAGTCAGATCAGCATTATCATTAAAAAAACATATTTTTGAGGAGAGTCCACTCCTCATAAATATGTGTTCATTACAACTTCATAATCTTTTTTCACAAAGATAAGGTAGGTTTCATTAATCATTGGTAGAGTACAACTTCATAATCCAATGCATGATAAATATACGAGGATGTCTCTTGAAATACGATATTTCCATAAGTTATGGAAAGACGGAGGTTTAAACTGCAAATTAGACGAAATCAAGATAAAAAAAATTGCCTGCAATAACCAGGTCATAAACTTACAACTATTGTCTACGTAATAAAATCTTAATATTGCAACTAAAACATTTTACTTCTCTATAATTTTAATTCAACTCTGTCTTTCCGTAGGCATATGGAAAGAAAGGTTTTCCCATAATTTTGCCTAAATATATTTATAATTTGTATGTTCAGATAAATTTTAACTTTTGTAAGTTAACTGGATCAATTTTCAACCACTTTGTTATATTTATTCATGTGTGTTAACAAAATTGAAAAACTAATAATTTAAAATATATGTGATAATGAATCCAAAAATATTTAACAAGATAAAGGTCTTGCATATATAATAATAGAAATTAATGATCGAATTTGATTTAGATTAACTTCCAAAAATCAAAATGTGTCAATTTATCTGGGACGGAGGGAGTATTCAAATTCGATCTCCGAAATGAAAAGTTGATTATGTCCCTAGCAGTATGAGAGTAGCAATATGTGTTGATTTTTAGTTACAAAGTTATTGTATTTCGTAAGGAAATTATTTACCAAATTTTTTATATTTCTTTCTGAAAGTATTTACTACCAAACCTTTTTACTTTTGTAATGAAGACATGCAGACTATAATTATATTTATGATACATTGGATTGTGAAGTTGTAACTAAGACATATTTATAATGAGTGAATTCTCCTAAAAAAGATTAGTTTTATGATAGTGTTGATCTAACAATATCATTTTTACATAAGTGCTAATTTAACCACGTATTTTTTTTACCAAACTGCTGATCTAACCCTATGTTATTAATAAAAGTACTAATTTGATCCGGTCACCATTAGCGGCGACTGGCGTTGGCCAGCATTGACCGATGTTGACCACCATTGACCAGTAGCATTGACCAGCGGAAGGGTTTGAAATTTTTTTAGAAGGATAATATCATCTTTTTATATTTTTTCAAAAAAAATCAAAGGGATGTATAATGGTCATTTAAAAAATTCCGGCCAGAATTTGATTCTCAAAGTTAGATTGGCACTTTTTGACCAAAATATAGGGTTGAATTTGCACTTTCAAATTTTACAAAGTTATATTGACACTTTCAACAAAAAAAACATAAAGTTAAAAATATATGCGTTTCTCTTGTTTTTTATTTGTAACAATTAGGTTCCAATAATTTTAAAAATTATTTAAAATATAAATATTATAATTTGATATTGACACTTATAGAAACCAAATTTGTGATTGAACTTTTAGACGATGGTTGCTATTAAAATTTTAAAACGCACAAGAAAAAGAAACGCTTCAAATTCCATCTAATCTTCCGTCTGCCCCTTTTAGACTACGGCCGCAAGTAATTATTTTGATGATAAATCATGAAATTAATATCGTGCTGCTCACCTTTATATCAAGAGAATAACACCCATCAGTTAAACAACCAAATACTTTTGGGGTTAGTGGGAAACCTCATGATTAGCGATACGTGTTGTTTATTAAAATATGTTGCATATATTGCAAGTTATACTACCAATAGTACAAAGATTTTTTAAAAATTATATTTAATTGACCAACTTCATAAGATTCCTCCGAGCTTCATTTTTTTATTAATTTCATTTTAATTTACTTAAATTAGTTCGATGTAATTTAATGAAATTGGTTATATTTTATAACTCTATTATTATTATTATTATCCATTCAATTTATATTTTACATTTTAGTTAATTTGATGATTAATTTTAGATCGGATGAAAAAGATAGGACCCGGATTTAGTAGTAATAATGTGTGTTCAATGTAGTCAATTAGGTTGTTTTATTAAATCATTGGAACAAAAGGCGATGACGCTCGCTCGCAGCGAAAGTACTAACCATCAGACCAAACAATCTTTAATTGTTTTATTAAATCATGACGGTATGATAAGTGCTTTTCATTAAATAATTATTAATAGGTGTTGAGAAAAATATTTAAACACGACTATAATAAGAGTGATAAATGTTTTAAAAGTGCACTAGTGGAAAAATTAATACATGTGATGGTAAAATTATAAGGCGGCAAATGGTACTCCCTCCGACTTAATCCGCCACCCAACATATAAATGAAAATTGTACTCTCTCTTAGCTCTTTTATTTATTTTTTCTTTTGCAGTTATTTACTTGAAAGAAAAGATGTAAAACTTTGATTTTTATGTTTCACATAAAAAAAGTCAAAAATATGTATTTAAATATATCATATATGCATGCATACGGTAAAGTAATAAAATTTCATCAATTAAAGGCGGCAAATGGTACTCCCTCCGTCTCAACTATATGTGCACTTATACTTCTCTGACACTATTCTCTATCAAATTTTGATCGTATATTTAAATAAATACATGAACAATAATAGTATCACGTATGATATTGTACAATTTATCGTAACAAATTGTTTTTAAATATTAACTTTTTATTTGTCGTCATTATGCGTAGGTAAACTTATTAACTATCAAACGTGTTTTTTAAAACATGATAATGATTTCAGTGCAAATAAAGATGGAACAGAAGAAGTTCATGCGATCCATCCGCCTCAATCTTTATATTAACTATCAAACGTGTTTTTTAAAACATGATAATGATTTCAGTGCAAATAAATATGGAAGAGAAGAAGTTCATGCGACCCATCCGCCTCAATCTTTATGGTAAGGTCTTCAAAATATCCACTCTCACTCATTAGGCTTAATTGCCTTTTATTTTGTTCTCCAGGTTTAGCCAAATGCCAATATGGTTAGGCCAAATTATTTGAACGTTAATCCCGTGGCTCGGGTCCTACGCAGGGGTAATAAGGAAAGTGGGGCCATTCCGATTTTGTCGTGGTTTTAGTACTTCTTCCCGTCTCAAATTAAATTACAAATTCCTTCCGTTATTTTAGTATGACACGTACTTTTAAAATTGTTTCGTTTGTATTTTTATTTTTGAAAAGAATCATTCAATTTAATCTACTCATTTAACTTTTTAAATGTAGTTTCCTCCACTTATTTCATTTATCTAAATTCAAGTATATAAATTAGCCATATAAAACAGAACAAATAGAGTAATTCCCCCCACACACACACAATTTACCAAATACTTATTTGTATGTTAAAATGTTTAATTATGTCTTTATTTGGAGTATAATATTAGTAAATTTTAAAATTATACATATATACTTATTACAAAAAACTTAATAATATCATATAAAATAATATTATAAATTATATATTTATTTGAATATACTATCAAAACTTAATAATTATGCTTGACAAAATGTAGTGTCCAATTTAATTTGGACTGGAGTAAGTACTCACACATTTTTGTATTTGTGCTATTATAGGTTTATGTGATTGAATATAGTTGAAGAAAATGAGTAGATTCAATTGAATGTAGAAGGTAAAAAGTAAAAAAAAATTGTCAAAAATGAAAAGTGAAGTATTTAACAAAAATATCTCAATAAGAAAATAGAGATTATCCGTTTGCCATAAAGTGATAGAGTTCAGCCGCACATTATTGAAGGGCATTTTGACTCGGGTCAGCCACGCCATTTCGAACCAATTAGAAATATCAACTCGGATCGTGAGGAGTCCGATGATAATCATTTAAAATAATAATAATAATAATCCTTCAAATATGTTAAGGAAAAACGTTAAAGATAAAATTAACATTCAATTTAACTATCATCTAGTAATAATAATTTATTGGAAAGATATTCAAATCACAGGTTAACCACCGTCTATACTATTACATATAACTGATTCAATAAAACTGCAATATCGCCTTCGACAATATTAACTCGCTTTCTGCAAAAATCATGACCACTCAGCAGAGCGGATCGTATCACGCATCAATATCACTACGCCAAACGGGTAATCTTCAACAATTGTAGCACCACTTGATTCAGCATGTGGTATATATTGTCCAAACAGTGAACACCTTAAAAAAATATCGAGAACATAACTCACAATAGAGAAACACATACGAAATCACGAACACATGATTTGTAAATTAGATCGGACAAAAATATACATGTTGAAAGATATATCCCACATTGATTTCTTAAAGACTAAATGACTTACATATAAACATATAAGGTCTTAGGTCATCTCTACTTAATACCAATTGATTTTAAAATGGAAGCGAGGGATACATTGAAATTTAACAACACGAACAATTAGATTGAGCAATTGTAATAAACAAAATAATATATTCTATCAGGTCAAATAATTTTATGAAAAAAAATTACAACTTATTTAATATCGTAAACATTAAAAGAATATCAATGGGAAGATGGGAAAAACAGAATTGGATAAGGAGTTTTAAGAAGAAAGGGGTTGGGTGCTGAAGTTAGTCAGATGATAATCAACTTAATTTCAAGTTAAATATGCAAAATTTTAAATTACTACAAAACAAATTGGTCAACCCGGATTGAAATCTACTCCCTCCGTCCCATTTGAAAATTTCAATTTATTTTTTTGCATAAAATTTAAAACAAGTCTATGTGACATCTTTTTTGGACCAAAAAAGGCGATATCGCTCGCCCAAGCGCCCCCACATGCCCGACACCCCAGACCCTGGTGGAGGAGGTAAATTCACGGTAGCCCAGCGCTAGGACCCGTTGGCGGTTACTGGACTCGGTGCGCACAAGGGACCCACACTACTCATGTACACCCGTTGGCGTACACTTGCTACACATGGACATCCCCACACTGCCGCTG
>JAULKK010010528.1:0-10241 GCA_032355705.1 Rubia peregrina
TTTAAAATTTTAAATAAAACTTGATCTCAATATATTAGTTAATGATATCGCGTCACGCGCGATGGTACTCCACTAGTTACTTTAATAGATATTCACACACATGCATTACTTTAATATTTTCAATGAAAAAGAGTCTTCCGCAAAAATAGAAGTCAAGTGACGAATTATTATAGGATTTTACCATGCCATGGATAGAATAGTATAGATGACAAAGATGGTTAAAGTTGAGATGGTTAAAGTTTTGGTATTCAACGGGAAAAAAATGGTAAACAAAACTTCGACATGACATGTCACAATATTTTATTATATATTAAAATATTATATTATTTTTTCCAGTTATTTCATATTAAACTCAAATATAATTTTTTTGAATAATAGAGTATGCTAATTTTATTTTAAATTTTGCAACTATAAAAATACTATTTTAAAACAATATGCTCCCCATGTCCCACTAAATTGTACAACAATTATTATTACGTTGTTCAAAAAATATGTTTGAACGTTAATATGTTACTTACGTATAATATCGACAAATAAAAACTTGATATTTAGAAACTACTTGTTATGATGTATTCAACAATATCAAATACGATAATATTATTACTTATATTATCTATTCACATATGTGGTCAAATTTTGATAGAGAATAGTACTAAAAAAGTAAGTGGACAATTTAATCTGGGATAGATGGAGTATGTAAATTTAAAATTATATGATAATTTTATTTTAAAATAGTTATATTTTAAAAATTGTAGAAGTGTTTAAAATTTCATATAGTAGTATTGTATTTAATTAATATAAAATATAATATAACTGAATCAATATGTAAAATAATATAGTTGAATTAATTTATAATATAAATAGTTACCTAAAATAGTTAATAGTATGTAAATTTGAAATAGTTAAAAATGGATTAATGTATAAAATGGATTATTTTTAGTTGGTTTCTGACTAGACAGTAGTGACAACCTCAGTTTCAACTTCTGAAAAATGAAGATCAATTTGAAGGGGTCACTTTGATTTTTGTCTACTTCATACTGATTCTCTTATTTGACTCCTGCGTTGAAGATGATATTTGAGGCTGAGAGTCACTTAGTATGACATGGCAAGAGAATCACTGGTGGAAAAAGGGTGATTAAAAAGCATGCAATCAAAGGCGGTTCATGAGGGATCACCTTTAATTAGGACCCGAACTAGGTTCCGAATTTGAAACTCTCTTTCAAGTCACCATTTTCATTTTAAAGGTGGTTCCGCCTTTAATAAAAATTGATTAAAGGCTGTTCTATTATAGAACCGCCTATTATGGGCTACCTTTATTGTGCCTTTTAACCTAGTATATAAATAAAACCCCAAACCCTTCCCCCTTAATTTTTTTCTAGAACCAACCATTAGCTTTTCTCTCTCTCATCCTCACACCTCCCTCCCCTCATGCCTCCACCATAATTCCTCAACTACCATCTCCCTCCACCCTCGCGCCTCTGTCGCACTACCTCCACCGTTGGCCTGGAGAAGGTTCGCTCCACTGTGAAGCCCACTGCGTCACTCCACCACAAAGCCCACAACACTGAAGAAGCCACCATCACGAATCCCACTGCGATGGAGAAGCCTCCACTGCGCCTCTCTATCGCAAAGTCAACTGCGTTATGCTTTTCTTAATCCTGTTGATGCTTTTCCTTGATAAGTTTTCCTCATATTGATGTTTTTTTTGAAATTGTTGTTGCTACGATTTGAGTGTGAATTTATATTTTTTGCTTCAATGCTGTCGGAGAACTAAGATTTTCGACAGCTTTTTTTTAGAATCTCAGAACAAATTCGGAACCTATTTCGGACCCCAATCAAAGGTGGTAAAACCGGCCTTTAATCAATTTCGATTAAAGGTGGAGTCAAAGTGTCTTCTCTGGTCTGATATAACTGCCTTTAATACCGTTTCTTCACTAGTGAAGTTTATCTAAGTGATACTTGCACAGAGCTGTCATCCACAAAAATAGGATGTTATTAGTGAAGTTTACAACAATACAAAATCCCTATTAGGATGCTAAAAAGTGTCCCAATAGATTTCTATTGGGATGCTTCCATTGAGTGGCGGAACACAAACATTATTTAAGGGGACGGGGAGGGGGAAAGTTAATTATACAGCCTAATTTTTTGACCACTTAATTCGACATATCTAAACAAACAACTCTTACATAATAATATGTATACGTAATAATTAGATCTTTAAAAATGCAAAAAAAAATCACTAAAAAACTACTTTCAAATTAAGTTATTGCTATAACATCAACAAAACGACAACGACAACGATAATTTAAGAAAATAAATTCATACTCACAAATTTTAAATTCAACTTCAACTTCAACAATTCATATTCAAATATAACTTCAAAAGAAAAATAAATATTTCCCCTGTCCCACTAAAATGCTTCAATTATTTTTCCCAAATCAACCTTTATCCCTAAATATATATTAATATGTATGTACATAATAAAAATATCAAGTGAGATATTTTTAGATATACCTTAACATATATTTTCTAAAGATCAATTTTTTATGTGGAATTGTTATATATAGGTAGAGATATTGACGGTCAAACATGATCACTGAACACCGTGAAAAAACAATTGAGCCATTTTTTATGGGAAAGAGGGAGTATATATAACTTATAAACTAACAATTACAATCATTCTATCTTGTTAATTACAAAATTAAATATAATATAAATTAGTGAAAATATCAAAATTATTCAATTTATATCTAACTGAGATCATTTTATGTCTAATTATAATCAAATTAGTTGGATTACTTAATTTTAATCAATATATATACACACATATAGATTTAATCAAATAATTGAATAACTTAACTAAATAACATAATAAGTTAATTGGAATATATACCTAATTAACAATTGAGATTTTCATAATTTGGAGAATTGTGATTTGAGTAGAACGGCTGCTTGCTCCTGCGCCAAAAACAAAAACTCATTAAAATGGCCAAATTCAAAATATATCCTTCTCAAACCTTCAACTTGATCACAAGAATTAAGAATTAAATTTCAAGGATGAAAAGATGTCCAAACCTTTGTAGTTGAGTGTTTGAGCAAGAATTAGATCCCCTGCACGAAGTCGGAGACTCGGATAGGCCGCAACGGCATGTGGCTTCGACGACGTTGCAAGGTGTCGGAGACTTGGAGAGTGGCGTGGCTTGGAAGAGCAACTCTCAATTTCCCGATGGTAGGTTTTCAATTTGTGGATCATCTAAATTATGAGCCAACCGATTGGCTCGTAATATATTTAAACCCAATTTCTTTTACCTTAAACATTCTTAAAAAATTCTTCATCGCGGCGCACAAAACCGAGTTGCAAGCGCTGAATGAATAGAGTTAGGGGTGGCAGAAACTATGGATTCTGGTGGAGCCCTACTCCTAATTTCCGTGCCACCCGATCCTAGGGGTGGTGCCGACACCCCTTCGCTCTCCTAGTTCTGCCGCTGCTTCAATCCATAAGACGCTTCTAAAAACGTCTCACACTCGCTATTAGGAGTCCCTATGAATCTTGGTCGCTATATTAATCGATTCTATAGATAAGATATAGGGTTGTTTTATGCGTCCTATTATATTAGGTCGTCTTTTAATGTTCTAGCTACATATGTATTGAGACGTTTAATTTATTAGCATCCTAATATATATCTATTAGGACACTTATAAATGTCCTAATAGTTTTGATATTGGGTCACTTTGTAATGTCCTAATTATATATATATATATACACACACACATAGACACACATATACATACATACATTGGAACACTTTTAGTATGTGCCACACAACATTAAGAAGTTTAATTTCATAAGCGTCTTAATATACATTTGTTAGGAAACTTCTTATAAAAGCATCCCTATACACGTGTCCTAATAGATATTTTTTATTGGAGTGCGGATTATGATAGAGTTTCATTGTGATGTAGATAGAATAATATCGATGACAGGATGGTTAAAGTTTTTAATCTCCAATACAGGTATCGTAAACCAAACTTCAATCTGACATGTCATAATATATAGTTTATAATTATTTAAATATTTATTGCATTTTCATCCACTTTATATTAAACTCAATTTTGAATAGACAATGATATTAATCTCCATGGGAAGACTCTGGATTGCGAAATTTTGATAATTTCTTGACTGTAAGGAAGGGAAATCCCGCCCAAAAACCTAACAACAGCTGCACAACTTGATCGCTAACTAGCCCGCAAGATTAACTCACAAATTGAAGGATATCGATACTTAACTAGCCGCATGATTAAGCAACAATAAAAACGCTCACAAGCAATTGAGCAAAACTCAAAACTTAAAATATGAATATCTGAGGTATATAATTGGTGAAAAAAAATTGTGAATGGCCTTCTCTATTTATAGGGTTAAGGTTCGGCCAAACCTAATTAGAAACAGAGCGGGATTTGGTAATTCCCGTTAGAAACTTAAAAGACTTATGACAACTTTAAGAAGCTAAAACTATATCTAACTAGAATACCTAATTTAAAAGGAGTATATGGCCGAATTTATTCAAGCTAAGTCTTGAATAAATAATGTCTTATCTAATTTTACCTAATCTAATTCTAATCAGATCAGAACTAAATATTGTAAACCCTAATTAGAGAAGTAGCCGAAATTAAACTCTTCCAAAGCCTACATGACCAAGTTTAATGATTAAATTTCAAAATGAAATAATTTACAATGATCACACCACCTTATTAAAAACTCGGTGGGAAAAAAAAGAGTATAGTGTTCTTCACGTTGTCTTCAATTCCTCGACACTCTTGAATAATTAATCCAAGACTTTGTTGATATGTTCTTCAACTCTTCATCATGAAGTTGGTCAATCAAAAAATATAAAGCCGCATCTCTAAGCTTCATTCTTGCCCTAGTTATGGGACATGCTATGCCACTTAGAGGATTCTGAACATATCCTTTGAATGTCTGATCAAGCTTTGGCATGTCGTTATCTATGGTGGTAGTAGTCTTGACATTTACATCAGGCAAGGTCTTGGGAAATACCATCTTTCCATAGGCATATGGAAATGTGAGATTTAATTAGAATAATATGAATTTAGAGGTTTATACTCTGCACTAATTGCAAGTGAAACATTTGGGTTTTTGTTAGAAACACTACATATTCAAAGTAAAACATGTAAGTTACATGTTACTTATATGTGTTTTCAGTTAATTTTTTTCGCGATTCTTCTTCTCTGATTTGCAATATCTAAATATCTTCTAAAATTGTTCAGTATAAAAATTTATAAATTTAGGTTGAAACAGGGACATTAAATCTTAAAACAATCAAACTTGAGTTGATAGAAGGTTTGGGAAAAATGAAAGAAAGTTGAGGTTTTACTTTAAATAGGCACGTGAGTTTACCCAAATACCCTATAACCCGAATTCGACCCGAATTTTAATTGTTTTGGACCTGCAATTTTTCAACCCTTTGTCTTAAAATTATATTTGAGACGAACTCTTTTGAATGATAGAGCACGTGAATTCTATTTTATTTTAAAATTCTGAATTATATAAACAACTAGTTGATAAAGTCTTTTGTTAGACCGACTACCAATTAGACCTATCACGAAAAACCTTTTTAAAAATAAAATTTAGGGTCAAATTATAATTATTTATACATTGCGATACATTTTAAAAGAAAACAATGTTACATGAACTTTGTTGTAATAAATAATAATAAACATCAAATCACTCCACTAACTACATCTATTATGAAATGACCGCGTCTAACTATTAGTCGGTCTAAATCAAGACCTTGTGTAACTATTTTATAAATAATACACACAAGAGTCCATCTCTTGAAAGACTGTCTTTCCATAAGTTATTGAAAAATCAAGGTTTAAACGGAAAATTAGAAGAAATCAAGATAAACATTTTAGGCTGCATTAATCATGTCATAAATTTATTACTACTACACGTTACATAATAAAATTTTAATATTGCACCTAAAACCTTTTACCTTTATATAATTCTGATTCAACCCCGTCTTTCCATATGCCCATGGAAAGACAGTCATTCCCAAGACTTTACCCACACATACATTTTCATGATAATTTACAATTTTTTAAAAATTAGTTTTTATTCCTTATATTTTAGAATGAGAAAGTCTTTTGTTAGACCGACTAACGGTTAGACCGATAATGAAAAACCTCCTCTTTATAACTTTTAGGGTCAAATTATAATTATTTATATGTTGCGATATATTTTAAAGGTTTTTTTAAAAAGTTATAGGAACTTCGTTGCATTAAATAAAAAACAAATACCAAATCATTTTATTAGTAACATCAATTATAAAATGCCCCCTCCAACGGTTAGTCGGTCTAAGACAAGATTGTGTTCAATAGTGGAAAACCCTCCATTAAAGCCGGTTATATTAAATCAGAGAAGACACTTCCCTTCTCTGTCCATGCCTTTAATCGATTTCGATTAAAAGCGGTTCAAAAATCATCTTTAATTACGGTCTGAAACGGGTTACATATTCAGAACCTAATTATGATGTTCTAAAAAAAGAAGCTGTTGGAAACCTGAGGTTTATGGCAACCTTGAATCAAAGAATAGAAACACCCTAGTTACGGCGGTGAGAGAGACAAGCTCTGACTGATGAGGATGGTAGCGGCGGCGGCGGAAAGCCATAGATGGAGGGTTTTCTAGCATCAACCGGGGCGGAGGCGGCGGGAGACCATCGCTCCAGTGGAGGAAAAAGGTAGCGGTGGTGGCGGAGCATTGACGCGATGGCAGAGGCATAGGTCATCTCCATCGACGCAGGGGACTTCGTTCTCAAGCGACGGAGACAATGGTCCTTCTCCGGCGGCGTGACTGTGGGTGGAGGTTGATGGTGGATGGTGGATGGTGGGTGGGGAGTGACTTTGGAGGGTGTGTGGAGGGTGAGGGTGGATGGTGGAGAGAGACTGGGGGTGGAGGGTAAGTGAAGGCATGTGAAAACAAGGGAGAGAGGCATGAGAAAACGAGAAGGATGGAGGTGTGAATGTGGGAAAAAAACTAAGGGGGAGAGAAAATCCTAAAGACTTGATTTTAGTTTTTATAGTGGGTCAAAACGCCCAACAAAGGCAGCCCATTAAAGGCGATTTTACAATAGAATCGCCTATAATTGATTTTCATTAAAGGCAAAATTGTCTTTAATCAATTAAAAATTGCTTTAAAATGAAAATCGTACAATATATAATTAAATAAATTTACTATATGAATAAATACCTAACAAAAATAAAACTATATGAATTTGAAATGATTAAATATAGATAAATACACTCCCCTATTCCGGAATAATTGACACATACACTTTTGACTCGATATTTTATTCAAGTTGATGTGACAGAGAATAATTGTGAAAAAGAATGGATATTTTGGAAAAATCGCGTGTCCAATAAAAAAGTTTTTGAAGTTAAAGAGAATATTAATGGAATTTTACAACATATTCTTTACCATTTTGGGTAAGAATTAAAATGTGGGATGGACAAAAATAGAAAGTGAACCAATTATTTTGAGACGGACATAGTATATAATTGATATTTTTTAGTAAGTTTACTGACTAAACGTAGTGAAGACACCTCCTGGAAATCAAACAAAGCTCATTTCAAAGGAATCACTCTAATTTTTTTCTCGTCAGATTGACTCCACTCTTTAACTACTGCACTAGAGATAAATATTTTAGACGCGAAGTCACTTCAGAATTCATTGAAAGAATTAAAAGTAAATTGAGTGGATGAAAACAAGATAAAATTTTCCAAAAAGAGAAATGAACCAATATTAAAAAAACCATGCCAAAAAGGAAAGTGAGCCAATATTAGTAAACCAGAGGGAGTATGTAATTGACGCCTACATCATGTTCCTAAAATTCCCACTATTCATGTTGTTTCTATTAACAACTAAATGGTCCTTCAAAACGTCAATTGTGTGTTGGTTTCAATTACCCCCCTTCCTTGAGGTCTCTTCTTCCTCTGAAAGTTTTTTTTCTCCATCTTCTTTTCCCCATCTTTCCATCATGGGGAGATAGAGAAACAATAATTGTTTCAATTGATATAGTTTTAATGAGTGTGGATTTGTTTCCATACATTAGTATTATTTTTCGACTTGATAGATTAGATTGATGTGTCCATGATGAACATTTAATCTAATTGTTCATGTTGATGTATTTTGTCCGATCTAGTTTTACAGATCGTGTTTTCATGATTTTGTTTGTGTTTCTCTATTAGGTGTCTCATTCTCGATCTGTGTTTTTCAAGGTATTTACAGTTTGAACAATATAGATCGTGTTTTGGATCAAGATCAAGTGGTGTTACAGCTGTTGTAGATCCCTATTTGGTGTAGTGATATTGGTGCTAATACACTCCTCTTTGCCAAGTGGTAATAATTTTTGCGAAAGTTAGTTAATATCCCTGAGGGTGATGTTACATTTTTTATTGGATCTCTGATCTGTAATTGTACAGAGGATCAATCTGGTTGACATGTAATTTGAATATCCTTTCAATAGATTAGTTATCACTAGATGCTGGTTAGGTTGGATGTCAATTCCACTTATTGTAATCGCCTTTGGGCGCTTTTCCCAGCACCTTGGAATGATTGATTTTTCTATAAAAAAAAGTCCTTCAAAACATAAATGAATACTCCCACTGTCCAAGGGAATCTACAGAGGGAGAAAATGCTGCTTTTAATTTTGATGGGTTGAAAAGATGAAAATGCCCCTATCTTTTAAATTTAAACTTTGAAAACGCTTCGCCTCCAGCCGCCTCATCTCTGCCTCCTGCCGCCTCTCCGACTCCGCAGCCTCATCTCTGCCTCCCTGCACCTCCTCACCATTATTGTCTTTTCATGGTATTTATTTTTTGAATTTTTTAAGTTGAGGATATTATTGTCATTTCACTAATTTCAGGCTAAATTGCTTGTTGACAATTTGGTCAAAGATTTCCAGCGTTATTTTTGCACTTTCAGATTTTACAAGGTCATTTATGCAATTTCGTCCAAAAATCAGGGTTAAAAATGCACTTCACTCTTATTTTTAAAATGAAAATTGTGCATTTATGCACCTCAGTTCCTTATTTTGTGTACATATACCCTCCAATTTTTTGAAAGTGCATTTGTACCCCTAGTGGCATCTGAAAATTTGGTCAACTTTGGTTATTATCGGACTCAAATGAAATGATTGTTTTCCCCCTAAAAAACCAAAAATTAGAAACCAATTTTGGATTTTCACCCCATATCTTGAATCCGTTCGAGTAATCCAACACAGATGAGGGAAATCCGCTGGAATTAGGGTTGAAAACATGAACTAAATTTTGCTCGGCCAAGTCGCGGATGAAGAGTTTCGAATCCTTGTCCTGATAGCACTGTTTTTTAACTCAAAATTTTGACAAGGAATTTTTATTTCGATGTTGATGAAGGGTGGGCCCCACTTTAGTGGAGGGTAAAATTCTCCTTAGCTTTTCAGAAATGAAGTGGAGGTTATTTTGGTAATTTTAATATTGGCCGACACTGAAAAATAATAGGTCAATGTCGGACTCAGGCATGAGGGGTATGAGTTTTAAAGTCACAGCTAATCCAGGGGTATATGTGCACTTTTGAAAAACTGGGGGGTTTCTGTGCACTAACTAAGAAATTGGGGGGTATGAATGCATTTTACCATTTTAAAAATAGTTCTTATGTGTGCTTGATTTTCTTTTGGTTCAATTTATTCTTAGTATGTTTAAACCTGGTCAACTTGAATAATGTTAGGATAATGCTAGCTAATTCAACTAATATGTAATCGTTGGAAAGGGTTAGTAAGTAGCAAGTTCTTGTGAAAAATAGATAACTAATACATACTGTAATGACAAGATAGGGAACAATTAAGTGATACGATATCAAAAATATCATTTATTATATTTTTCTTTGTTTAGTATTTTTAGGAGGTCGACATTATACTCTTTTTCCCACCGGTTTTTTTTTAATGAGGTAGTGTGATCATTTTAGTTTATTTTTATTATTATTAGTGAAGCCATAAACTCATTCATGTTAACTTAGAAGAGTTTTGTTAATATTTTAATTAGTGTTTAAAATATTCAGTTTTATTTTGATTAGAATTAGATTTTGTAGGTTTTGATAAGGTAGATTCATTCAAAAATTCATCCAATATTTGGATTGATTTAATTGGATGAATATGGTCATCATTTATATTTAAATTAGGTAGTTTAGTTAG
>JAULKK010010539.1:0-20095 GCA_032355705.1 Rubia peregrina
TCATAAGTTATGGAAAAACCAAAGTTTAAAGTGTAAAAAATTAGAAGAAATGAAGATAAAATTTTTGAGTTGCATGAATTGGGTTATAAACTTTATAAATATTACATGTTGCATAATAAATTTTACTAAATTATTTTTTTATCCCCTACATACCATCTTTTGGTCCCTTACAACAAATCCACATTTTTTTGGTACCCCACAAATTCAAAGTAAAAATTTCGGTACCTAAAACTAGATTAAGGCCGGTTTTCTGGTTAAACGTAGCACGTGCCACGCACGTGACCTTTTTTCCTGTGTGGACAGGGGTAATTTAGTGATTTACTTTTTTTAAAACAAAATTATCCCAAACCGTTTGAATTACCCAAACCGTTCGAATTACCCAAATCCCAAATTCAGCTCTTATTTCCCTCAATCTGAAAACCTAATCCAAAAAATCCATGAATCTCATCGGGAAATTGCGACCCCTGGGATTTGCTACTGGAGTTGTCGTTAAACCCCGTCATACGGGGTTCGTTCCCTTAACACATGTTCGCACTATGCAAAACCATAGAGCCAGCGGCAGCGCTGACTCGTTACCCGGGCGATTGCGGCGGAACCCTAAGTAATTTTAAAAAATTGTTGATTTCTTTGTTGCCGTTCGTCTTTTATGTCTAAATCATTGGTTATATAGTCTTATGGTGATGAGTTGCCTTGTGCGAGTGCAGGTGATGATGGATGAAGATAAGAGGATGATTCTGACAAAACGTGGTTGTTGTTTTGGTGGGGGAAATAGAGCTCTTAAATACGTTAAGTGTGTGAGTGTGTGTGTGTGGTTTGTAAGCATAGAGATATATATTGATTGCAGTCCCCACCGGTAGTTGGAGAGTAAATTATATGGTTTCTCATTTTGAATGTTGTGGTCCCCTATTTTTGGCCTGATGGATGAATACCAATTACAGTAGGACAATTTTTCTTCATGAATTAGTATATCCGTAGGACTTTTAGTGTTTCTTTGATTAGTTATGATTATGGATAATATTTTATGTGGGATGAGATTAACATATTGTAGGTGGGGTTTAATATATTTTGTAGGCCCAGTTAGGTAAGTTATTATTTTAATTTAGGTTGGATTGTGCTTTATTATTTACGATAATCCCCTATTGTTTAATTTTCAGTCCATGAATCAAAGTCCTTCTCTATTAGAATACATTGTCATGGTAACTTGATCTGGGAACCATTTTCGATGTATATTGGTGACACTGTATATATGGCTGATTATTGTGGAGTTGAATGTTTCAGGTTAGGTAGGTTGGATTCTACATATAATTATTTGGGTTGTAGGGGATTGATATGTGAAGTATTGTTGGACCAGGAATTGAGGCTTAGTTCAATAGATGTGGAGCAGTTAATAGTTTTTCCTGAACAGTCAAACAAAATAGCTAGTATTGGGGTTAAGAATGGAGTGGTTGACGTTTATTTGTTTCGGTATTATTGGAATTATCTAAGTTGGCATTCTGGTGAGGAGGCTGTGAAAGCAGATGACTGGTTGTTTGGGAAAGAATGGGAGGCAGGTTCTGAGAATCTGGAGTGGAAAATGGGGAGGCTGGCATAAAAATGTATCCGACCCTAGAGCAATCAGAAATTGAGAAGATGATGATGAGTGGAAGGAAGATGGCACGAAAATTTGTGAGGGAAAAATCTCAAAAAAGTCAGAATAAGGAGGAATCATCCCATGCTCTTGTGAATTATTACCAGAGTGTGTCAAGGTCCCAGAGGCAGCAGCGTAGGATGTTGAGGAAGGGAAGAGACTAAAAAATTTGAGGAGGGAAGCAGGGAAAAATACCCCAAGGAACAAAGCTCAAGATGGAGCAGAAAAGATGTGGAAAATGCTATGGAAGATGATGATGTAGAGCAGGATGAAGAAGTTGGGAAATTCGTAGACCTGGAATTTGATGTGGATGATGATGATCACTTAGAGGTGATTATGAATGATAGGTTAAAACATTGGAGTGTATTGTTGGGAAATATGGAGCATGTGGGGGGAAACATGTAAAGAAAAACTGGATGACAATAGGGCAGAATCTGATTCAGCTGAGGTTATTAGGGAAGGGGATCAAAAAAGTCAAAAAAGTTCTGAAGATGATGAGAAATATCGGGTCAGGGTTCACAAAAGTTTTGTGTCACCGATTGGTAACAGTGATGTGGAGTTCCATCTTGGGCAGGAATTTGTTTCGAAAGATGAGTTCAGGTTCGCCTGCAAACACCACGGGACAGTTTGCAATCACAGGATCTGAATTAAGAAGAACAATTAAGGAGGTGTACATCAGTTTATTCTACAAACACAAGTAAATGCAAATTGATGGTTTCAATTAACTTCCGGGAGAAGACCAAAAGTTGAGAGCTAACTACGCTGATGAGAACCCATTTTTGCAGTCCTACATTCAATCACGGGTGTGCCAGTTACAAGTACCTAAGTGAGAGGTATAAGGGTGAGTTGAAGATTATGCCGAACATGAAGATCTCAGAGCTGATACAAAAGGTTCAAAATGACCTTAGGATTACTATCTCAAGGGATGTCGCATTTAGGGAAAAGAAATGTGCAATTAATGAGATTGAGGGAGACTACATGAAACAGTATACGGTAATGAGGGACTACTGTAATGAGTTTCCCTGGGCCAACCCTAATTCCACAGTTGTGATGCAGAAAAATGCTGACGATTTTAGGAACGAAGCATTCCGCAGAATTTATGTCTTCTTTGATGCTTGAAAGGGGGGTTTAGAAGTGGTTTCAGAACCTTAATAGGACTGGATGTGTGCCTTCTGACCGAGACTCACAAGGGGATATTATTGGCGGCTATTGGTCTGGAAGGGAATGATCAAATATACCATGTTTCTTATGTTGTGGTTGAGATAGAGAACAAAAGTAGCTGGTTATGGTTCTTGACCCTTCTGTAGCAAGACATCAACATCAAGAATGAACCGGGTTTGACTTTTCTTTCAGATAAGCAGAATGTATACCCTATCTATCAACACTTGAATTTATGAATAAGATTATGTGGGATTTTTAATTTTAAAATTCATTTTATTGCTGTCAAAATAGGGACTAGAAGCTACTATGAAAGAGTTACTGCCATACGTAGAACACAGACTCTGCACATGGCATATGTGCAAGAATTTCAAAGGTTCATTTTCTAGTTTGGAGTTGAAGGAAATGATCTGGGCTGCAGCAGAGTGTACCCACCCAACCCAATTTTTGAACCATCTCAAAGACATCAAGGCCCGAAATCTTGGTGCTTTGAAGTGGTTAGAATCCAGGAAAAAAATCCAAGGGAATGGTCAAGAGCTTTCTTCAACACTCAGTCGAAATGTGGTATCCTCATCAACAACATTTGTGATTGTTTCAACAAAGTGATATTACACGCTAGAGATAAGCCACTGCTGACGATGTTGGAAGCGTAAGATTTTACTTCATGGATGGACTTGAAAATAAAAGGGGGTGGTCAGTTTGAGCCTACGATAAGGAAGAAGTTTGAGGTTAGCCAGTATGCCTCAAATCGTTTTTTGCAACTCCAAGTGGTGATTTGGAGTTTCAGGTCACTTGTGTGTATGAGGGAAGTTATGTTGTTGATTTAAAGTTAAGGACTTGCGGATGCAGAAAATGGGACCTTACAGGAATACCCTACCCTCATATTGTTGATGCTATCAGTTATGTTAAGGAAGATGCAGCAGATTTCATGCATTCCTGCTACTCCATGCCTTTTTATGCAAGTGCCTACATCCATATTATCCATCTGATTATTGATCCAGAGTTATGGGATAAAACGGATGAACACAGTTTGCTACCACCCTTTGACATTAGAATGCCAGAAAGACCCAAGAAGTCAAGGAAAAAAATCAGCGGACGAATTGAATTGTTCTAAGACAAAAGTGAAGAAATATGGGGACATAGAGAAGCTGTCCAGAGCTGGCAAGATGGGTCCCTACAAGTGTTCCCTATGTGATCTGATTGGGCATAATTCGCAAACGTGTCCGGACCTAACTGGTGACTCAGTTCCACCGGTAGCTCAACCCACTCCACATGCAACTGAGTCTTCAGTTTCAAAACCCCGACATGTTCATTTAAATTCATTAGTTATGGTCTAATAATTATGTGGTAGATGTTGAAGACATTTTTGCTAATGTTTAGAATCTCTATTTATGCATTATGTAAGCAAAAAGAGATGAACAAGCTAAAGCAAGAAAAGCAACAAGAAATGGAGGTCGATTTTCATCCTCTAAACCACCTCAGGAGAAGGTAATTTGTTAACTTAGGCTCTGTATGATAGATTATGGTCCATGTGAAATGGTATATGTTAATGAAGTTGGCTGGGGTTTTTCTTTTCTGTTATATGTTAATACATAGGAGAAATGGGTATACAAGTGCAGCTCATGCCGCCAAGTTGGACACACAAACCTTACCTGCAAGAGCCCATCGCGCTATAAAGAAGCGGACTATTCAGAGATGCGTGGTGATTCGTAGCTTTTTCCTGAGAACAACTAGAGCTTGGAAAAATAGATTAGTTGTTTAGTTTTGGGTTCCATTCGGTCTAGAACCTTACTGCCTTTGTTGGTCAAATTGTTGGAATTTTTGGGTTTGGCAGCAGATTAGGTGTTCCTTTTGCCTTTTCTTGGATTGGTCTAGAACCAGGTTGACATTAGCCTTTTATGGTTTGGATTTGACTATAAAGAGGTTTGACGTTTGTTTAGGTACATAATGTTTAAGAAACATGGTTCATAACTTTGTATTCATGATCAAACAAATGGTATGAATGAATACTGGTTCACTTTTTCAAGCTCAGTGGCTTATTACAATGATCCAATTCCATCATACTCGAAGTACTCATCCTTCAACAATGCGAACTTTCACTACATTCAAACATATGATTGAACTAAATTGAAACATACTAATCTCATAACCAAACTCTTCACCAATAAATTCAACAAACTAGTTTATTACAAATATTAACATAATTCTATCATCCACCAAAATAAATTCCAAAACGAATAGCAAAGCACCAAACTTCGTTCAATTACCGGTAATTATCATCATTGCAAGGAAAATTGCAATAACAGCTAAGAACAACCCACACTTTTTCACTTTCCTGCAAATTTGACATTCTAATTCCAGCTCACCTGTGACATCAGCAATTCAAACCATGTAATCCTCATGCTCCCTTTCAAGCTCCCCTTTCATATCAGTAACTTCGCCGCCCAATTTCGCCATCCCTTCCTCCAATACACAGTTTCTCTCCTATTCCTTCAATAACCTCAGATGCAACCTCACATTCCCAGCAACCCTCATCGCACCATCGAAAAAATCACAACCAGCTTGACCTAATAGACAACCATAAAAATTCCTTCCCTGATCTCCAGCGTGTTAGCAGTACCAATACGGCAACGCCAGCCATACATACATTTCAAGTATCCGACCACGTAAAACATGGAGGAGACAGAAGAGATGCTCGAACTCGACATGAATTCAATCATATTTGGGGGTTTAGGGTTTAGGAGGAGACTCAATATTTGGGGGTTTAGGTTTTCAGGAGGCGGCGGAGGATGATTAAGGCGGAGATGGGGGAAGAATATTCAGGCGAAGACGGTGGACATATAGCAGAGATGGCAGAAGAACTTTTTCTGGAATGGATTGAATTTCATATAGGTTTACAAGGAGTTATTGGAATGGTTTGGGAGAATTTAGTTTTTAAAAAGAAAAAATTACTAAATTACCCCTGCCCATACCAAAAAAGGTCATGTGTGTGGCACTTGCTACGTTTAACCGAAAAACGGACCTGAATTTGGTTTTGGGGACAAAAATTTTTACTTTGAATTTGTGGGAAACCAAAAAAAATGTGGTTTTGTTGTAAGAGACCAAAAGATGGTCAAATATGTTATGTAGGGGACCAAAAAAACAATTAGTATAACTGAATAAGTTGATAAAAATATTAATAAATATTAATTAGCAAAATAACATTATCGATATCAGTATTGCATGCATGCAGATTTCATAGATTATGAAATATGTTCAAAGTTTTGAAAATTTGATTGTCATATCGTGTCATTGCATGATTTATAATAAATATATATTTATTATTATCATGCAAAAATTTTAAAATATTTAAATTACATTATAGTTTTTACTAATTACCTTTGGGATAAAGATATCCATTTTCTTTTTTCTCCAATTATATTTTTAATATATTGTGATTAATTGATAACAATGTTCTATTTTTCAACCAAAAATATACATTCTAAACAAGGTCATTTTGTTATTAAACATTCTAGGAAAGATAGGAAAAAAAACTTCCATGGTAAACAAATATTGTACTCCGTAAAAGGTTGGACATTTCCGGCAGCACTAGTGGTTGAACCATGCACGGTCAAATATAATAACGAGCTCATTTACAATGATAAAACAATTAAACATGTTAGATCTAAATTTTTTAAATTATGGATATTGTCAGGAATTCATGATTAATTGATTGAATCAGAAATATATAAAATATATGTTTCAAATTTTGATCCTAAAATTATACAAATTCATCATCTTAGATAAAAAATAGTTTTAAGGTGTTAATATTTTATAATTACTAATTTTACAGATTAAAGAAAGTTAAAATTTATGATAATCTAAATTTAAGATTAATATTAAAATATAATATACCTTAATGCATTAAATTTTGAGTCCGTCTCCTGTGAGATTGTCTTACCATAAGAAGAGGGAATTACAATAATTTAAGGCAAAAAAAAACCCAAATCCGGGGGTCCTAGCGTAAATAATTTTTTTTGGTGCCAATAAAAAAACATGAAAAGGTAGGACTAACCTGCAAATTGCAAACAAAGAAGGAAACCCGAGAAGAAAGCGCGTCTAATGAAGGAACACAACGGAAAAACAAACCACCAAATAATAATCTGTGTTTCAACCAATCTCAAACACTGTAATCCATCGATAAAAAAGCTTTGGAGATATTATGCTCAAGATTCGCAATCTGCGATCAGGAGCAAAAAAATTAATGAATAACATTGATTAACAAGCAATTAGTTCGTCATTCAAAATTACACAATCAAATCTGTTTCTTGTACAATCTACAATCCATTTAACAGACCTTCATTTATTTTGCAGATCGGAAGATCAATTAATGTGCGGAGAAGATGATAGCAAAACTGAATCTTCATCAATGAACAATGAACGACAAATTACTGTGGTAAATGACACAGTTAATGAAAACGAACAAAATTCTGTAAAAGGTAAGTTTTAAAAACTAAAAACATTATATAAAACCTAATTCTATCTTCTTGCGAATGTTTCAGATCTAACTGCTTACGAATATTTTCATGTAGACTGATCTTTCTACTCAAAAAGCTTGCGAGTGTTTTGAAGTTCAAAATCGAGATTGATGTTACTGAATAAATTTTTATGTGATGTTACTGATATAGAGATTGATGTGTCAATCAAAGTGTCTGATACTTGTGAATCCGATGTGAATTCTTAGTGAATATTGGCTGCTAGAACTAGTGTGTCATGCTATAAACAGAATTATTAACTTCATTATGCTCAGTGATAAAACTAGATGCTCGGTAATAGGATAGGTAACATATATTAGAAATTTGATTCAGAAATTGACCCGCATATACGGCTATGTGATGTTTCTATTATATGGATTGATGTTTTAATAAAAGTGTTTGATGATTCTGCACCTGTATCAGAAACTGACCAGGATATACTGCTATGTGATGTTTCTATTATATGGATTGATGTTTTCATAAGAGTGTTTGATGTTTCTGCACTCGAGTTAACTGTTCTTGAAATTGACAGAATTTATTTATGACTTTATAAACAAACTGAATGATCTGTGATTTAAATGACAGATCTACCAAATAATTTTCCTAATCTATTGGAGATAGATGCAAGAGAGTGTTTACAAGGAGTGAGAGCATGAACTTAGGAAGAACTTGAAAAATTGTACCGAGCACATACAAATGCCCTTGGATTTTTTATAAGGAAGTCAAGAACAAGACAATCAAACCAAGGACTAATTAAGGAAAAATATTTCACATGCTCATGTGAAGGAAAGTCGATATCAAGAACTAAAATCACCCCTACTCTACAACGAGACAGGAAGAGAAAAAGAAATTCAAAGGAGTTTCCAGTGATCAGAACAAGATCAAGCTTGTTGATGAAAAGTTCTATTGAGTGCTCAAGATCTGAATGGAAGTACCTACAATGTAGTGAAAGAAGAATTGAAAATGAGAAAGCAATTGCATTCAAAGCTATGGAAAAGACAGGTCTCAAACCAACAAGGTACAAGTATTTAGCATGTACTGCCCAAGGAGAAGAAAATTTAAGGCACACTATGAGATATCACATTAATTATGTGAACATGTATAGAATGTACACAATAGAAGGAGGGATGCTCAGAATGTCATGGACGAGCTTTACCAAATTGCTGCTGGTGAGGAAGACTACTTTTTCAGAGTAAAGCTGGATGATGAAGGAAAAATAAATGCACTCTTTTTGAGGGACTCAATGATGAAATAACATTACATGCTATATGTTGATTTTGTGATTTTTAGCTTCACTTATAGGACAAACAAGTATAATCTCATTTGTGCTCCGATTATCGGGATAAATAATCACTGGAACAATGCAATGTTTGGGTGCCCTTTTATTGGAGATAAAAAGTCTGAAACTTTTGTATGGTTGCTGGAGGTATTAAAAAATTCAATGGGAGGAAAACAACTAGTGACTATATTCACTGATCGGCATTTGGCTATGTCAAAGCCAATTTAAAAAGGTATTTCCATGCTTTGTTTGAATAATGATGTTTCAATTCCTAAGTTTGACCTTTTACATATTAGTGATGGTTTTTTAAGTCTTCCATCAGTTGATGTCTTGGGTCTAACCCGTTATATTATTCATTTGATTTTTCATTGAAAACCTCTAAACTGCTAGGTTATTCAGTTAATGTTCGATAAAGAAATTAAAAAATTCTTATGATTATGTGACTGATGAAGTCAATAATTTTTTATTCTAAATCATCAGTATAAACTGATTTAGGACACCTGAGAAACCATTATGTGCATATGTACAATTTCACTTATATTTGAAACTATAACATGACCATTCTCATTTAGGAATTATGTTCCATTTGTAGCACATGAGAAACCATTATGGGCACATGTACAATTTCACTTATATTTGAAACTGTAACATGACCATCTTACATTTAGGATTGATTTCCATTTGTAGTATATTAACTTTTTAATAAACTATTTGATGATGCATGTGCTAAAAGTGTTGCTGTTTCATAGGTATTCAAGACATAAAACACGGACTCTGTTTGTGGCACTTGAAACAGAACACAATCAGTCACTACGATAAAGTAAAAAAGTGATGACGAATTTGGAATGACATTCGACCACTGTTTTGAAAGGTTGTGCAAATGAAGAAGAATTTTAAAGATGATGGAATTTCATGATAGAAATCAACTAGCTGCAGGACAAATAATGGTTCAATTGCTTGTATGAACTCCGGGATAAATGGTGTATTTCACTAAGCAAGGATTTCTTCTCAGCTGGAACTTTGTCATCATAGCGTAGTGAAAGTACCAACAAAGAAATCAACTTCAGTGCTTAAAAAACAATTAACTTGACACAGTTTTTTGCAATCTTTGGAAAAACTGTCAAAAGTTGGAGAAGCACAAAGAAAAACAAGGAGTATAGCGGATCAATAGGAAAAATAACATCAACGGTAGAAGGGCCCAGTTTACTAAAGCATGCTAGGGAGATATACACTCTTAAATTTTTGAGGACTTTGAAATAGAGTAGAAACTGGCGATGGTGTGTAAAGTGGAGAAAATATTCAACATTGGCTATGAATATTTTTATGAATTCAGCCAAGAAAACAATGAAACAAAGGTAGAGAAGGTTTATTACAGACTCAGGGATGGTAAAGTAGAGATAAAGTGTTCATGCAAATACTCTGAAGAAGTTGGGTTGTTGTGCTTCCAAAGCTTTTGGGTGCTCCATTTGCGCAACATCAAAACCATACCTAAAGATTATAAACTCAAGAGATGGACAAAGATGGCAAAGAAGGAAATATGAAACAGAGTACTTGGAGGTGCATCAACACAAAACAACGAGAACAAAAGTGAGATGAAAGGTAAGATACCATAGCGCCATGACATGCCCAGAAAATACTAAAATTTAGTGTTGAAATGTGAAGATGATAGAGAAACTCTTAGAACACTAGAGAATGTTTTGAACAGGGATTCAACTACAGTGTGTCAGCTGCTTTCAATGAAAGATCAAGACAAAATTGAACATTCAGCCACAAACCATGCCAAGGATTCACTAACAAAAAGTTCTCCAGAAGTCCTAGATCCAAAAAGAACAAAACAAAGGGAAGAATTAAGAGGTTGAAAGGAAGGCTTGAAAATAAGAAGCCACAGAAAAAGGAGTTTGGGTCCAAGACTCCAAAAGCCCAAATCTTCTGAATCGGAGAACACCAAAGTTAATGAAGCAAGAGTTTTGAACTTGCAGAACAAATTTGATGTTTCAGTACTGTTATGTGATGTTTCAATACTTTCATTTGATGTTACATTTTTAATAAGTGAGGATTTTGAATTAAATTTTTTTGCTCAACTCAATTTAATACAGAAGGTTTATTATGGGAATCATTTTAAAGTTTATAGGTTTCTATAAGTTTCTTGCTTTAGTACTAAAAGTCAATTTACAGGTTTATGATGTTTTAACTAATAGTTGTGATGACTTACAGATACCTAATGCTCATTTTAATGGAACTTTACATTCAGTATACAAAAAGTTACAACTGCAAAATGTGATATTTTTTACTGATACACTATACAACTACTAAAATTGTGATGTCCTAATTTAAAAACATAATGTTTCATACATAATCATTAATGGAAAAAACTCTACAAATAGACTAATGAACGTTACAGCATAAAAAATAGGCATTATTATCAACACCCTAAAACATCTAAACCTGATATTGAATTGTCACTAAATTACTTTAAAGTCAACATCAAATTAGAATCCAAAAACCAATTATCAAATTCCAACCACAAATATGAAAATCACATAAACTTCGATATCAAATGCGTAACAAAACCCAAAACATCCAGAAAACATCCAAACCCAGCAATACTAAAACATCAACTAACAGTAGTTAAAAAATGATCCACAAACATAAGTTAATCGAATCATATAATTACTACTAGTTCTTCTTCGATCCCCTGAATGACTTTCCCACTTGTCCACCCTTCTTCTGAACAGTTTTAGCACCCTTGTTCTTGGGTATAGCAGCAAAAGAACTAGCAACTCCTCCTATGTCCTCCAAGCTCTCAATCCCGAGGTAAAAAAAGGTTCTCCTCCAGTCTTCAATGTTGGAACTTCAGGTGTGTGCTTCTTCACCGACTTCTTGATGATTTCATCAATATGATCAAACAGACAATTGCTGAAATATTCCTTTGAACACATAGGAATCGAAACTGGAGGAGTAGATCTTGGGATGGAGCTGGAGCATTTTCACCCAACTAATCTCAATATTACGTGCAAACCTCATTGGCCGCTCAACATCGTCCTACAAAGAAAACGCAACATTATTAATCATGAATTGAAACATCATATGAAAAATAAACAAGCATAATACAAATTAAAAAACATAGAGAAGGAGCTTCAGCAAGAATTTTCTCATCAGAGGGTAGATCACCAGGAATCTTCACTACATAATGAGAGGTACTTCAGGCAATGCCATGACCTGGTTTTGAACCTACACACTTTAATTTTCCCTTCGAAGTCAAAGGAAACTCATTGTCGCTCATCAAACAAGCATCAAAATAAACACTATCAAAAATTGACTTACACATGACCTTAACCTTCTTATCATCAAAGTACTAGACTAAAATGAGGGAAGTAGGCAACGACACTCATTGAAATGGAAATCAATGAAGATAACATATCAAAAGAAAAAAACACACAACCATTTACAACATCAAATGGCCCATTGTTATACCTCTCAACAATATCACAAAACTTTTTCAGCACAAACTCACACCAATCCATGTCCCTGATCTCATTCACATTTTCCCCAACTCTCAACAGCTTAAAATCAACAGTACATGTACATGTATGACTAAGGAAATTACACGGCATATACATCAAAAAGTTCTTCTTAAAATTATCACCTCCCTCGGTCAACAAAGATATCTTACCAAGCAGCCTATCACGTGGAATATTGTCTTTTTTTTCAGCCCCTAGTTCCATCCTCCATTTATGCCTCAATTCAATGTCCCTATTCTCCCCCTTACCAAAATTATTAACTTTTACAACCTCAATGTCACTTATAGGCAGACACATTGCATCATAAACATCATCCTTAGAAATATAAAATTTATCACTACCTATGCGCTGCAAGCGACTAATGGGGTTGAAGTAAGAAACCAGAACGTAGATCACATTTTTGGGCAGAATACCAAAATTAATTTTCAATAATCCTTCAAAAACTATCTCAATATCTGACATGATCTACCCATCAGTCAATGATTTCACAAGCTTTACAATCTTACCAGGGCTACACTTCGTAGAGTAGCCCCTCTTCAAACTGAAAAAATATAAAAAATAAATAAGCAACATTAAAAAAGATGAAATATATATTAAAACTGTAACATGATTTAAATATATATATATATATATACACACTTTGATGCATCATTGACAACCTTTGAAACTTTGGACTTCACAATTACTCCACCCTCCTCTCTAACCCTCTTACTTACAATAGATTTCCCTTTACCAGCAAATTTCCCTTTCCCTTCACCCTCATCTTCATCCTCCTCTCTAACCCTCTAACTTATAGAAACAACTTTGCAACCTTCCTCATCTGAATCATCATACTCACCACCAGTATCATCAACCTCTTCATCAGAATTATTTACAGTCACCCTTCTCATCTGACCTAAATTCATCATCATCCTCCTCCTAATTATAATGATCATGCTTCTCCTCACTCACAGATTTGTTCTCATCATCACCACCAGAATTCTCCTCACTGTCATATTTACTACCATTAATATCACCAGATTGTTGTGAAACATCAAAAACTTTCTCTGAATCCTCCACTTTGTCAGATTCTTGACCTTCATCCGAATTTCATTTGCCTTCCTCCTCTTCATTGTCAGATTCATTGTCACCTTCGCCACCTTCCTCGACATCATCTGCTTTCTCATATTCACTATTCCAATTATGATCAGATTTTGAACCATCTTCAAACCCCTGATCACTTGTCCCCCTTTGATCATCAATCAGACCATCAAGTGTTCAGGATTGAGAAGGAGCAGTACTAAAGATATCTTCTACAAATAAAAAGAATAAAGACACAGTTAAAAAAAATTACCAGATAAAAGATCATAACTCCAGCATCTGTCGACATAGATTTGAAAAGAATTTTTTATTGGAGCTTCTTTGCAGCTGAAGAAATATTTTCAGAAACAACGCCTATAGATATATTAAAACATCATGATCAAATTATTAAACAGAAAGAAGAAGAAAATAAAACATGAACATCAAATTACTAAATAGGAAGAAGCAAAAAATAAAACATCAAAAAGGAAAAGAAGTATTAAAAGGGAAATTTACCCTTATTAGCAGTTTTTGAAGGCTGACCAGAAACATGACTGACACCCTCACATGAATTGTATGAAACATCAAAACGTAGTGGTAAAAGGTAAAGTGTAATTAATGAAACTTCAATAATCAGAATAAGGAGCATGAAAAAGGAAAAAGTATTTTTACCCTTCTTAGCAAATATTTTTTCAGGCTCAGCTAAATTTTGGTTGACACCCTCACCTGAATTATATGAAATATTAAACCATATTAATAAAAGGTAAATTGTAATTAATGAAACTTCAATAATCAGAAAGAAAGTATGAACAAAGGAGAAGAAGTTTTACCCTTTTTAGCAGATTTTTTCCAGGCTCAGCAGAAACATGACTGACACCCTGACCTAAATTATGTGAAACGTCAAAACATATTAGTAAAAGGTAAAGAGTAATTAATAAAACATCAAAAATCAGAAGAAGAAAAATAGTATTAAAAGGGAAACAAATTTTTACCCTTTTTAGCAGATTTTTCAGACTCAGCAGAAATTTGACTAATCTCCTCACCTAAATTATATGAAACATCAAACCACATTGGTAAAAGGTAAAAATTAATTAATAAAACATCAACTGAAAAATAAATCAAAAGTATAAATATTACCAGTTGCCTTCTCAGCTGAAGCAGATGCAACTTGATTGCTTTGAACATTACTGGAACCCTCCTCTAAGAAACATGAAACATCAAGAAAGATTAAAATAGGTAGTATCAAATTAATAAACAATTAGATAATAAAAAACAAAATTTAAATTTGATCAATACCTTGGCCATCAGAATTGCTCTTACGCTCGGTCACAGCTTTTGTCTTACTACTCATAAGTTTGTTCCATTTAATAGCAACTTTCTTTACACACCTCTTCCGGATATTTTCTTTAGGGACGGAAGCATCAGGGCTTGAAGATGCCGGAATAGACACATCGGCCACTTTCTTCTTTTACGCATTTCTTGGGTTCGGTGCTGAAGGAAAAATAAAACATCGATAAAATTGAAGAAAAAAACAGACAACAAAATTATACATATCAAAAAAATCTATAGTAAATGTCGGAGTCGCCAGATCAAGAATCGTATATGATTTTCTGACAGGACCACCTCAATCTAAAAAAACAAAATTTATAGCATAAATAACAGCAACACATATACAAATATATAAATATTCATATTTCAAATATATATATATATATATATTCACAGAAAGTCAGAAGCATTAATAAGAATGCAAGTTTAGAACTAGAATTTAGGATAATAAAATAAACAAAACAAATGATCATTGAAGAAATGTAGTACATCAATGGAAAACCTAACAACATCATTTGAAAAGAAGAAGAAAAAAAATGTGCAAATACAAAAAAAATGTGAAACCAGCATACACACAATATCACATAGAAATAGTTAACACATACTACTGTAACAATAAAGTCATCACACATAGAACCACACAGTACAAAGCAACATCAGTACAGGAACCGTAAAGTCAATTAAAATACTTTTATCGTCAAATCAAAACTGTAAAGTATCAAATAAAACCAAAAATAATAAAAACATCAATTGAGATACTTAAATCAAGACTCCTACTGAAAATCACAATCGAAACATTGTAATTTAAAAAAATCAAGAAATAACAATATGGACAACCATTAATAAGAATTGCATACATAACACACTTCCAAAAGAAACATCAATAACAACATAAGCATAAAAAAGAAGGGCAGTCAATTCAAAACCTTGAAACATCATATTTAAACAGTAAAATGTCACTTAAAAACCTAGATGAAAAAAATAAAAAAAATATATATAGTAATACATTCCCGCCAAATAAATTTAAGCAACGGAAAACCTTAAGAAGAAGACTTCTTCTTCTCCTCCTTTACATCGACCTTCAAAAAATTAGAAAGTTGAGAGTAAGATTTAGCTATTTTCAACACAACTTCTTATAAATTAACATATTCACCTTGACCTAATCTTTTCTTTGACATCTACTAAACGAAAAACACCAATAATAATACACTTAAAAACAATAGATATCAATAAAAACCTAATAAAATAGATGTATATATATATATATATGAAAAACCTTCAGCGTCGCAATTATCTAATCAAATATGATAACAAATTCTAATTGAATAGAGTAAAAACAGCAAAAATCGGACAGAATACTTAAAGTTCACCGATAAAAAAGCTTATTAAACAATGAAATTGGCTATAATTAAAGATGATCAGCCAAAAACACCAAGCTAGGTTGTCGGTATTACCTGATGCAAAAACAAACCGATTAAAAAATGAAAAGAGAAGAAACTCCCAAAAACAGACTAGATACTCCAATTTCACTCACATACAACATGATCAGACGTGTATTAAGCAACAAAATTGGATGAAACTAGAGAATCGCAGCCAGAATAACAAACCTAGTTCGTTGGAAATGGGGGGAAATAAGAGAGAGAAACGAGCGGTTTTTGGGAGAGAAAGAAAATGTTAGAATGAGAGGAAGATGAACAGATGCTGAATAGTAAGGGTAGGGTCAAATTTAATTCATTTGCAAATCATTCCCTAAAAATTTGAAAACTATAATTAATGCCCCATCGGAAATTAAGTCTCTGTTATTTATAAATCAATCCCTGGTCTCGCTACGATACCATCTCGCACAAGATTTTGTCTTAAATTTTTTATGACAAAATCTTGAAAAAGATCATCTTTCCACATGCACCTTTCCAAAGGCATGTGGAAAGACAAAGTTGAAATAGAATTATAGAGAGGTAAAAGGTTTTAGTTACAATATTAAAATTTTACTACGCAATGTGCTGTAGTTATAAGTTTATAACCCAATATGCAACCCAAAATTTTTATCTCGATTTCTTCTAATTTGCAATTTAAATCTTGGTCTTTCGATAACTTATGAAAAGACGATATTTCAAGAGACAAACTCATTTTTTAATATTATTACCAATCACATATTGATATGTACATGCCAATTCTAAATATTGGTTAACAAAAATAAAATAAAATCGTATAAATAGAAAAAGTCTTGGGAAAAACCTATGGAAATGCGGGGTTGAATTAAAATTATATAAAGGTAAATGGTTTTAGTTATAATATTAAATATTACTATGCAACGTGCAGTAGTTATAGTTTATTTCTTGATTAATGCAATCAAAATTTTATCTTCATTTCTTCTAATTTACAATTTAAGCAATGGTCTTTCCATAACTGATGGAAAGACGGTCTTTCAAGAGATGGACTCATTTTAAATACTATTATCAAACACAGATTGATATGTACTAAAATATGTCACTTCTGAATATTAGTTAACAAAAATAAAATAAGGGATAAACTCATTCATACCCCCAAGTTCTTGTGTATGTGCAGATATACCCCCGAGTTTTTTTTAAAATGCATGCGTGCCCCTGTCGTGATCTAAAAATTGGTCAGTTTCGGTCATTCCTGGATTCAATAGAAATGATCGTTCTCGCAGAATCCGGGAATGACAGAATTTAAAAAGGTCATTTCTATTAAATCCGCGAATGACCGAAATTGAACATCGTCTTTCCATTGGCATATGGAAAGACGGGGTTGAATTAGAATTATAAAAAGGTAAAAGATTTTGGTTGCAATATTTAAAATTTACTAAGCAATGTGTAGTAGTTATAAGTTTATGACACAATTAATGCCATCCAAATTTTTTATCATGATTTCTTTTAATTAGCAATTTAAAACCTTGGCCTTTTAATAACTTATGAAAATACCGTTTGCAAGAGAGAGACTCTAAGAAAAATTGTAAATAAAATTCATGAAGTGTTAAACAAACCATTGAAAGTATTTACAAATAAAATCTTTCAGTACTATATTTAATATTTATATAAATTATTTTATACTGATTTTTGTCTCAAAATTAAAATTTATTTGAAACACTTATATATATACATAAAAGTTACTCCATCTACTATTCTATATGTTTCACATAGTAATTTTAGATATTTTTTTAGGCAAATTAAATTACGTGGAAAGAATTGATTGTAGTGAGTAAAAAAAAGAATAAGTAGATGAAAATGATTGACATATTATGTTCAAATGAAGTTTGATAATATTAAAAAGGTAAACCAAAATGAAAAGTGTATTAAATTTAAATATATATATATATATATATTGTAAAAATAGGTATTATGAAAGCATTTTCCTAACATATGGAGATTGACAATACAAAAATAATGTTCATCCAAATAAATAGGGTATGATTAATTACTCATTAATTGAAAACAATTAAGTATGGAAAGAACATTGAAAATGGGGGAAGAACTTTGCATTGTAAATTGGGAATAGACTTTATAAAATATTATAATTTCAATTAATTTTATAAAATGACATGAAATTATGTGTGGATGTCATCTAGCAAGAATTATGTGTGAATATTATGTGGAAAAAATGGTCTCTTTTAATATATACTATAGATTTTTCACCAAGTCTTGTTTTAGGCAGAGATCATTATGCAATTTTTAAACATTTGATTTGGATGAGATTCTTTTTCAAAGTTGCAAAAAAAATTGAGTAAGATGAAGTTTTGCATTGATTTTAGAGAAAGATCCCTGCCTAAAGTTTAGACTGCCTCATAGGAGACTAGGGATTTATTGTACAATTATAAGAAATTTCATTTGGAATGAGGTTTTTAAAAAAATATGCTGATAAATTTTGGAACTCGGTGTGCAATTACCAAAATAATATATATATATATATATATATCACAAACATTTTAGATTTTTCTTTTTTCTTTTTTCCTCCTCCTCCCACCAAAAACCGCCTCCTCCGCCGAAAACTACCACCGGCCGGTGGTTGTTGCCGGATTTCAGCCGGATTTCCATCGGATTTTCGTCGCTGCTGCCAATCTTCTATGTCCTCCAGCTTTCCGTCGGTGATTCCGCCGGTGAGATCACCTTTGCAATTCCGCTGGTGTTTTGTAGCAATTTCATTGATGAAATCTCTGTTTTCCAGCGTTGCTCGATGTCCGACGCTTCCGACGGCGCTCCGATCGACGATTGCGCAATGTGCGATGTTTCCGACGAGATCTCCGTTGATCGACGATTTTTTATGTCCAAAGCTTCCCACGGCGCCGCCTGTTAGGTTTTCCGATGATTTTGCCGTTAGATTTTTTGACGATTGCTCTGCTGCCGAGCGTTGCTAGGTTTTCCGATGACAAACTGATGTTAATAGTCTTCCGCCGAGTAGAATTAGAAGCGACGAGCAGTAGAGGTAAGGATTCATAGAAGTGACTTCTATCAGCGCGCGAGATCCAGGCAATTGGCTGGAGAAGACGATGCGCGTGTCAACACGTGCGTATCAACACGCGCTCGTGACCTTCACGCGTGGGCAGCGGCGGCGGACTGGCGGCGGACGGGTGGCAACGACGGAGGTGAATTGAGGTTTTGCTTCATGAGGTGAGGTTTAATATTGTGTATACTTTTTTAAAGATTCGGTGAGGTTTAATAATTTCTTGAATGAGCTGTATGTCAACAATGTTGATTTGGTTTTGTGGTCAGTACTTCTGTTATTGAGGTGAGAGGTTTCGGGTTTGAAACTCATTGTGTCCTCTATTTTCAAGATTTTATGTTCTTGATATACATGCTGAGGTTTAATATTATTTGATTGAGCATATATACGGTAATAAGTCTTTGGTGGTTGTTATTGCTGTAGTCTTTGAGGTTCGAGACCCAGGTTCAAATCTCACTAGGTCTCTTTTTTGAAGAGTTTTTATTTTTGAGTTACTGTATATATTTTTGTTGATTCTTGTAGATTTTTTCTCTCTGATGTTGATGTTTTTCATTATTCGGGTGAGGTTCTATTGTTATGACTTGATGTTTGTAATTTTTATAGTTGATATGGATTGATATTTGTAGTTTTTTTTAATGAAAAAATCTCATGTTGATGTTTTTAATTTTACGGCTGAGGTTTTGGTAATAAGAGTTGATTTTTATAGTTTCATTTTTCTAAAGCTGATGTTTTTCATTTTCCAGATGAGGTTCAAATGTTAAGAGTTGATGTTTGTAGCTTTTTGGTGATATAAGTTGATATTTGTAGTTTAAAAAAACAAATTGTTGATGTTTTATGATTTTCTTAGTGAATAATTTATACTTTTGAGGTACCGTAGTTTTTTGTTGTTGATGTTTTTAGTTTTTTCTCTCATGTTGATATTTTTCATTTTCCGAAGGAGTTTCAGGTGTTAGGAGTTGATGTTTGTAGTTTTTTTGATGATATAGGTTGATATTTGTATTAAAAAATATAAAAAATATTGACATTTTGTGATTTTTTGAGTGAATAATTTATACCGCTAAGGTACAGTAGTTTTTTTAGTTTTTTAAATTTTCTTGGAGAATTTTAGGTGTTACGAGTTGATGTTTGTAGTTTTGGGTGATATAGGTTG
>JAULKK010010540.1:0-10240 GCA_032355705.1 Rubia peregrina
CAGAATATCCATGATTATCTCCATAATATTCCTATTCCAAATCTGCTTCTTGAAGCATATCCAAATCCCATAAATAATGGGATTTTCCTTATCTCATATATCTCATAATATTCCTTTAATTACAATTCCATAAAAGAAGGGATTTACCATAATTCCATTATGCTTCTAATTCTAAATCAAATATTGCATGATATATCCAATTTCCATAAATCAAACCGATCGCAATTACTTGATCGCAAATCCTGTTTTCTGCAGTGTGTTCCAACATGGCAGTTTTCAATTATATCATTAGTTCACAAATTGCCAACACAATTAATCAATGATATGTATATATGACTTTACACTTAGTTATAAACCATGTCACCTTCGAAAAAGTGAGTGATCAAAAGTACATTTAGGTATTTAGAGCATTTGTATTTATAAATTAGAGCATTTGTATTTATATATATAATTCAAATAATTTGTATGAGCATTGTAATTATTGTGTGAGTCAGAATAGTAGTTATTGAAAGTTAGTATCCTGAATTGCAAATGTTAGAAATGAGCGTACTGAATTGTAAAATGAAATTTTGTGGGGTTGAATTGTAATTAGTGAAAATTCTTTTTCAATTTTCTACATAAATTTTGCCACCCTTCTATATGTAGCACTCATTCACGACGCTTTTGCATGTCGCTTAGTCAAGCTGCATCCTAAAGCGTTCCAAAAATTATAACGACACTTCAACGTGTCACAATTTTAGTGACACACAAAATAGAGGCATTTTCTCAAGGTGTCACTAATAGTTTTAGCGATGCTTTTGAGTGTCGCGAACGCTAAGAAAAAGCGACCCGATACATAATTATAAATCACAAAAGAGCGTCCCAATATGTCTATATTAGGATGCAAAAAAGTGACCCAATGTACAATTATAAATCACAAAAAATGACCCAAAAGAATATAATAGGACGTATAGAAACTACCCTATATCTTACTATAGGGTCGCTTAGGGTCTCTATAGCAACCCATGATCTATAGGAACTAGTGATAACAGATCGTTTATGGGACACTTTTAAAAAGTGTCCTATCAATGGAAGCGTCTCAATAGAGACCTATTGGGACACATTTTAGCATCACAATAGCCTGTTTGTGTTGTAGTGTAGATTGAACCCAGACGAGCTATGAATTCAACTAATAATATAGCAAATGAAAACAATTTGGATATTTTCTGCCCAAATAATAACTATAAGCCAATTTAGTGATCGGCTCTACTTTCAAGTTTAAACAACTCCAACTCATCGGAATTCAAGATTTTGCACATAATCAAAAGCTAGTCCAATCTACAACTGGGAACAAAAATGAAAGACAAAATTGAACCAACGTTAATGCATAACAGGTGAAATAGGTATGCTTCGTTGGTTGCATCAAAAACATAAAAATAAGAAATCAAGTAATGTTAAAGAGGAATTGGTTAGGCATTAAATCGAACACCTACAACGCATAAATAAACTCAAGTGGTTTTAGTTTCGCAATCCTCACAACAAAAACAAAATAGCATTACAAGAATAAGAAGCAAAGCCAACAAAATGAGAGGGCAAGAGATTGAAATACGAACTTCTAATCTAACAAAAGAAATGGAGAATAATCATTCGTAGCTACTGGCAACTGTCATAAAAGGTGGGTGGCAGCTTTGATACGTGATTGGAGGAAGCAGGGTAATGCCGCAAATGAAAACCTTAAAACTTGAAAGTACAGTGATACCGTCTACCACCTACAAAAAAAAATAAAGAGAGAAAGAGGCAAATCACCTTAAATGAAGAGGCGTGGAGGGAGGGAAGAGACGACACGTAGCAGGGGCCGTCCAAAGCAAGGTAGGTGAAGGTGTGGAATTGAGAAGCTGACCGAGCACTGAGAACCTGTTGCATACATGTGGTAGCCGGTCGAGGAAATCTCCAATAGCAGAGGAAGGATGAGGGCAGCGGCAATGGCGGTTTCTTAAAATTAAGAAACCGCTCTAGAAATATAAAAAAACACTCACAATACTGGTTTCTAGGGTGGTTTCTTATTAAGAAACCGGTGGGGATCACGTGTCCCTGCCTTTATTTTTATTTTTTAATCTTAAATTTGTAAATTTTAATTTAAAATTGGCAAACTATTATAAAAATCTGTAATTTTTCAAAAAAGAAATCTAGAATAATTTTTGAGAAAATGATTGAAAATTTTATATTGAAAAAATTTGGAATAATTATTGGAAAAAATGAAATTCAATTTTAAAAATTATAATGTATTATTAAATTTTACATTCAACTTATTTTGGGTGGAAAAATTTATTTAAATTAAATGTTATTAGTAAAATTATTGAATAAGATAGAGAAAATCAAGTGGGTTCCATGAATAGTAGAAAGTGGCTTCTTACCATTTTGGGGGATAAAAATGACGGTTTATTAAACGATTTCTTAGAGAGAGATGGAAGAGATATAATGGAAAAAATATATTTAATTGGTAAGAAACCACTAACGGTTTCTACAATTGGCCTTGGTCTGAGGATGAAGCACGCAGGAGGAAAGAGGAGTGTACGTGGAAGAAAAGGGCTATCGTACCTGCTACACTGTCTCATTCCGAAATGATTCGTGCTTTTAGTAGATGTATACTCCCTCCGTCCCACTTAAAATCTCCTAATTGCTTTTTGAGAGTCAAACTTTACAAACTTTGACCGTAAAAATAAATTAATATGTAAATTATAAATATATCATGTGACATATCGTTAGATTTGTCTTAACATCTATTTTCTAAATATTAATTTTTTATGCGACATTATTATATACTACTAGAAATATTTACGGTCAAACATACTCATTGAAGACCGGGAAAAAGCAATTCGGAACTTAATAGTGGGATGAAGGGAGTATTTGTTTAGCATATAGAGTCCTGTTTCTAAACTTATTTCGTTGAGAGTTTTGAACTCCCTCCCTCCGTCTCATTTCAATATGCACATTTTGACTTTCATCAGTTGGCTTAAAAATGTGTGATCCTTAATATCTTTCATTAAGAATATTTAAAACTTGTAAAAAGTTGATATTGTGAAAATATGTGTTATAACGAATCTAACAATGTATCACACAATAATATTTATACTAATTTACCGATTCAATTTTAGGGTCAAAGTTGAGAAGTTTTAACTAAATGAATAGTTAAATTGCAAGTTAAAATGGGACAGAGGGAGTTTCAAAAGTAAAGAAAATGTGTATATATATATCTCAGTGAAGTTTATTTAAGTGCATCAATTTCATGCTAAATGAATCTACTAGAACAGGAAAGTAGTAATTTTATTAGATTCTCAGTTAATATCGTTACAGACTTGATTGTGTGAGTGCACTTGAGAGAGTGATAAGTTTGGGGAAGGATGCATCTGGCATACGGATGGTCGCAAGTGATCCCGTTGCAATCAGGAGAATTGCCACTGAGTATACAAGTTTTGATTAAATATTATGCTTGTATCCAGCAGCTAATTGATAACCTTGATTCTTGATCGTGTTCTTCAATATGCCATTAAAGTGGAGGGTAAGGCTGACATAGAAAAAATCTCAAACTATGATAAAGTGAGAGAGACAATCATTGAAAAGGTAAAAATATTACTGTTTTCCATTTATCTATGTGATACTTTCAGGAGTTCTTGTAGGGTTTCCAACTTTCAGAGCCCATCTACCAATTCTAAAATTTTAATTACAGTCAGGATTTATCTCACTTTTGTTACAGTAGTATTCGGTTTCTGATTACACTTTTGTAATTGTACTATAGAAGAGAAAAATTAAATCGACAACGAATCCATAAAATTTTCATTGAAACTTTGGTAGACCAAGTTTCATGTTCATTATGTTCCCATTGTGTTCAGAACCCCCACCCCCACCACCAGTACCACCCTACTACCATTTGAAATTGGCTGTGCTAAAAATGGAATGAAAATTGGGTAATGAATGTCTTTACTTCATTAGATTATTCAGTTAATTAAAAACCTCATCCTTACTAATTCTCTTATTTTTCTACTTTTATAAGATTGTCATTGTTCTTTTAAAAAAAATATAAGTCAACAAATTGCAAATTCTTCTGGGGCAATAAGAAATAGAAAGCAATTATTGCTTCCACAGTCACAGTGGAAGGTTTATTCCTTGCCGCATCACTCGACATTTTATGGAATTGGCAGATTAAGAAACATGGTAACCGCCTTTACTTGTCAGAAATTAGCTGCCATTTTAATTACGAATTCCTCTTAATCAAAGTTTGCTTCATAAAAATCATGTAACAACTAAGAAAGTGAGTTATCTTTGATTCGAACAAGGGGCTAGAGCAGAGGCGAAGCTAGCCCTGGGCAAACTAGGGCAACTGCCCCGCCTTTTTTCCCTTCAATTTGGTCAACGGAAAATTTTGACTGCTGCCCTATCATATTTTCATCCTTATTCTTCAATTTTCCCAATTTCAATGATTGTTTAATTACCTATCTTGGCAAAAAGATGTGTTCTTGAATGTTGTTGTGGATGATTTTATTGCTAAATTTTAAAATATAAAAACTCGACATGAGCACGTTTATTAAATTAGTTGTATGACATTATTTTTCATTAATTGTATTATTTATTTATTTTAATATTAAATAATGCCCCAGCGAAATAAAATTCCGGAATACGCCACTGGGCTAGGGGAAAGCAGAATTCATGCTCAATGACAATCCTGATAAACCTAAGCTTTAAGATCTAGCACGGTACAGTTATAAGACCAGGATGCAATAGATGATTTTCATGACATAAATCAGGTAGGCCGAGATGGTTTTGGTCCCGTACCAGGTATTTAACGTTACAAGACAATGGCATGGATAGATGGAAATGGAACCACATTGCTTAACCAAGCATTAACTTAATCTAAATGCAGTGAAAGCTCAGAAAATTGCAGTGAACGGCTTTCAAACTCTTCTATTCAATGAATGAAGGAGTTTACGAATGAACTTACGGTCATTTGTACAGAGGAAACATAAATGATACTAACTTCTACTGAATGAAGATGCATCTCAAAATGATATTAGTTAAAATGGTTAAACCTGATGTTTTTGACTTTCTGGTACTGAGAAACCCTACAGTCAACTAATGGGTACTTAACAACTTCACTCCACATTAGAGACACCACTATTGCTCCAAAAATTGAACAAGATTAAATACTCAATGAAATGGATCAACGCACCAAACCACAAATACCACTCTACCACCACTGTACCGACACCAACACCATTACTGATGCACCACTCTCACCACCACCAAATCGTCAATTCCATTGAACTTAGATGGTGGCACTTGAGATCAGGGACTCATAAAATCATTGATGGCCTAAAAATCGATCAAAAGATTTCATCCCACAATATAGCTTACAAGATTTAAGCTACATGTTTTGTTGCTTTCTCCACATTAAACTTTTCCCCCCAGAAAGCGCAAGGCATCTCCATTGTCTCCAATTCCTTCGTAAAAGCCAACTTTGTTGCTACGGCATATCATTCTAGTTTTCCTCAGCATTTATCATTCCTGATCTAAGGCTGTTCTAAAGAAACAAGATGATGATGGGTCTCACTTTCTCCAAATCTTTGTATGCAACAAACGATTGCAGAGTCCGGTTCGCGGCATAGAAACCCTACTTAGCATGTATCCTAACAAATAAATTGTGTTACTATAACTTTTCAAGGCATAGAAGGATACTCTAGAAAAAACATCAATTAACCAATAAAGAACAGCTTCATATCTGGTTATAGCTTGTAGGAACGACCGCCACCATCTTACTGTCACCACCATAAGAGCCTCCGTGCTAGTAATAAAAGCCCTCCTCAAACTGGTCGAACGCCTTGGATATGACAGCTAAGTCCCTAACTCCTCTTCGAGGACATCCCTCACCTCCTTAAACAGCTGCTGTCTGACATAATATTCTTCAAGCGAAACCCACAGCTGCCCGAGTGCATTCTTGATGGGGGCTGAATTTACCAAACTTGAATGCCAAGTAGGGTGAATCTTGAAAATGGAAAATAATAGGGATGACGCATTTGGAGAATGTTGCGCTCCATTTTTTTGTTTTGTTTCTTGCGTTTAGAAATTGAAAAATAAAATTTTAAAATTGAGAGGAAGCATTCTCCAATTTATTATTATTTTTGTTTTCGTTTCTTTGTGTTCTGAAATTAAAACAAAAAAAATTAAATTGAGTAGACGCATTCTCCTCTAATATTTGTAAAAAAATTATTTAATATATTCTCACATATTTTCTGAAAAATATATATAAAAATTAAAGTAGAGGAAGCATTCTCTATTTTTTTCCAATTTTATTTAATTTATTCTCATGTTAGTTTTGAAAAAAAATCAATTTAGAGGACGCATTCAGCGATTGCGTCCTCTAAATATTTTTTTCTCCTACCATGGGCTCCTTTGTAATTATAATTCAACATGTCTTTTCACATGCATATGAAAAGACAGTATTTTTTCGAGAATTTGTCCAAATTAAAATAGTTAAATATCAAATAAAATTTTTTAAAAAAAGTACACAAATTATATCGGTTAAACATCAAATATATTTTTTACAGTAAAACATCATATGAAAACACTAAAATATATTATATTATAATTATAGTTAAACACAAGTTAAAATAGTTAAATTTAAAATGTATGCAATATCACGCAACTTGATTATTTCTATTAATCAACAAAAAATATTTTTGGCTCAAATTTGTCCAGTCTTCTTGGAAATGAAGAATATAAAATTTAAATGTTAACATATGATAATTAAAATAAAATACACAATATATTTAACGCAAATAATATATTTAGCATACAAAAAAGAGTTAATAAATATTGCAATCAAATTTATCAACCTAAAGATAATAAAATAAGTGTTAGTGGAAGAAATTTAAGTTTTATACTATTTTAGGTTTAACTATAATTATATTTTGAACAATTATCTATTTTATATTTATTAGTATATTTTATGTTATTACTTTCTTCATAATTTATTTCATGAAAATTGATTAAAATAATTATTTTATTGCTCCATGTGTCCAACCATATATTACTCGAGATTAATTTTATTAATAATTTTGACACGTTTACGATGAAAAATAAGAGAATGTTTTCAAGGAAATTTAGGATGGCTGATTGGGTGATTTTTAAGATTTAGTAGGATCTATAAATGATTATGAATGGTTTATTAGAGACGGGTGAATAAAGTGAAATTTATTAGTTTATTTATTTTAAATTATACATTCAAAAGTTTTAGACTTATATTTTATTGCTCAATTTCAGAATTATTTTTTAAAAATTTGAGGACGCATTCACTGAATGCGTCATCTAAATTTCATTAAAAATTTCAAAAAGTTGAGGATGCATTCAGTCCTACTGGATCTAAAGCCTCGTAATGTATCACCAATCATGTCATTTTCTCGCCCAACCTCATCGGTAAACTTCTTAATCAGGTCTCGAATAATGGCATCGACATGCAAATCACAGAACTCTAATCAAATAAAACATCGTCATTCAAAACCCCCGCCAAGCACTCCGCGGTATCATGTGTAACTGCCCTGAATCCATAAAAAACTCGATAAAATTTTCCAGGTAACCGAGATTGTATTTCAAGTATTCCCTGTAAACCCGAAGGGATGTCTCAATGGAGATATCACTCTGTCTAAGTATGTATATAGAGGACTCAAATACTGTCATGGGACCAGCAACGCGCGCAGTGCCTTATCGAACGTCCTGAGTATTCGAGATTTTGTCTAGTCAAAAACTCTAGATACATCCATCGCATAAAACTCTAGATACATCATCCAAATCCGTGGCATATTAAGCATGGTAACGAGTGGGCTTTCGAAAATATAGTTCAGCCATTGATAGACAATGGACGGATCTACGTAGGCTGGAAGGGCTACCGCAGAGTTCATTCTTTTTTAGTTTAATATATCAGACCCGCATGCAAATGGCGTATATTCTAATTTTTTTGTCTTCATAATTTCTGTAAGTAAAATTTCTATAAAAAAAAAGTTCAATATTCTTAATTTTTTAATCCTTTTATTTTGTGTAAGTAAATTTTATTTTAAAAATGATGAGTACGCATTAAGCCCAATAAAATTATTAGTTACAAAGTAACAAAATATCACACATGAGTAAGTCCAGAATATACTCATAAATAAAGTCTCTCAACAAAATTGTTGTCATAGCTAATAAATTAATCCAACCTACATTATTTTAATTCTCTACACAATTTCCCAATGTAAATGATTATTATCATTTTTTATAATTTAATTTAATTTTCATAATTTAATTACTCTCTGGCTCATTTCAATTTGCAATTCAACTATTCACTTAGTCAATTTTTTTTATAACTTTGACCCTGAAATTAAATTGGTATATAAATTTAAATATCATTGTGTGATACAATGCTAAATTCGTTATAACATCTATTTTCAAAATATTAAACTTTCACAAGTTTTTATTATTCTTAAATAAAGATACGAATAATCAAACATTTTTCAAGTTAACGGTTAAAAGTCAAATGTGAATGAAATGGGATGGATAGTATAAATTTTGAGATATATTTTTGATAAATTAATTATATTTTCCCAATTCAACTATAAATTTTGAAATTATGGTAATTTATTGAATGCTACCCTAAAATATATTTTTAGAATATCTTCAATAACAAAGAGATACTGTGATTTATTTTTTTGTGATTATGGTGATTATTAATTAATGTAATAATTTATTGTTCATACTCGACTGATAGTAGTTAAGTTGATCATTTAATTTTTTAATGAATTAAATCTAATTCTTTTCAACCAAATTGCATTCGAGTTCGATTCAAATAAAATTAATCTTATCTAATTTTAATATAAAATTATTTAACTTAATTCATTTTATTTCAATTCAATTTAAATTAATTCAATGCAAACAAACGGAAAACTTTATTGTTTAAACTCGATTGCTAGTATTTAAGTTGATCATTTATTTGTTTTAATGAATTAAATCAAAAATATTTTGAACCTAATTGCATTCAAATTTGATTCAAATAAAATAAAATAATCTAATTTTATTTAAAAATTATTTAACTTAATTCATTTTGTTTCGATTGAATTTAAATTAATTTAAGACAAATCAAATGGAGAAATTTATTGTTTATACTCGATTGGTAGTAGTTAAGTTGATCATTTAATTGTTTTAATGAATTAAATATAATTATTTTCAACCTAATTGCATTTGATTTTGATTCAAATAAAATTAAACTTATCTATAAAATTATTTAACTTAATTCATTTTGTTTCAATTCAATTTAAATTAATTTATTACAAATCAAACCGAAAAATACTTGACCATAGCTCTATTGTTAATCCATAATTTTTATTGTCAATTCATCCATTCGAATTTAAAATTTAAAAATAAAAAATAGACGATGCATTCATAGAATGCATCTTTCTCTTTAAATCTGAAAATTAAAAAACATATTTGGAGTTCGCCACCTTACCTCTCAAAGATACAATTTATAAGCCCAAAGTGCTTACTAAATATAAAATACAACTAAGTAGATAGTATGGCAAGTTGGGGCCGTCAACAGTAAAGGGGATATTCCCAAGCGTTTATGAATACAAGGGTGAATATAAGCCTATATATATACATAGATATAAAAGCAAGTATGAGGGGGTGGTTTGTTGGTTGGTTTTCTAAGTTATGAAAGTAAAAACAACAAAAAAAAAGTCAAGTAACTATGCTAATCATGCAACAACCTAAGAAAAAGAGTAAAAACTACAAAAGACAAAGTTTTGGGGGCAATTCATTCTCACTTCCAAACCTCTTATAGATCGTAGAACTATTCCCTCATCCTATCACATTCATTACCTATGAGGAATGTTATCACTTCCAATTTGAAAATCAACATTCATTTCTTCTTAATAGTAACTCACAAAGACGTTCAACGACCATTTGCAAACCTCATTGACAATCACTTTAGATGTTCAACGACCATAACGATATTTCATCAATGGAATTATACACGAAGAACCATAGATTTGATAACAACTACAAGCATTAAGCCAAATGCCTAGCCATTTAGCCAAACAAAGCATTTATTAGACTAAACCTAGAACAAACAACATTCAAGATTCAATCTTTCATTGCTACCTTAAGACAAATATGAGAACAAACAACATTAACATACTCATCTAGCAAGATTAACATCACATTACACAACAAGAAGTTCTAA
>JAULKK010010561.1:0-10240 GCA_032355705.1 Rubia peregrina
CATAAAAATTGGTTGGTATCGGTACGGTATGTTGTAATGTTAATTATTTGCTCATAAAACAAATTATAAGTAATTAAAATTTTCTTTTGTATACTTTTAAATTTAAAAATTAAATAGTATATAATCATAATAATAAAGTGAGATAACATCAGAATAAGAACTATACTAAGTAGAGAAAGTCTCTTATTAGTCTGATTAATGGTAGACCAATCAAGAAAAATATCATTTCAATAATTTTTAAGGTTGCACTGTAATTATTTATACATTACAATACATTTTTTTTAAAAATCAAAATTATAGGATCGACCCTCGTTGCAATAAATAAAAACAAGGGTACAATGCATTCATACCCCCTGTTTCTTGGTTAGTGCACATATACCCCCAGTTTTTCAAAAGTGCACATATACCCCCAGTTTTTCAAAAGTGCACATATACACCTAGATTAGCCGTGACATAAAAACTGATACTACTCTTGCTTGAGTCTGACGTTGCCCTATTATTTTTCAGTGTTGGGCAATATTAAAATTATCAAAATAGCCTCCACTTCATTTTTGAAAAGTTTAGGTCCATTTTACTCTCCACTGAAGTGGAGCCCACCCTTCATCAACATCGATATAAAAATGTCTTGTCAAATTTTGAGTTAAAAATAGTGTGACTTGGACTAGGATTCGAAACTCTTTATCCACGACTTGGTTGGGTGAGATTTAGTTCCTGTTTCCAACCCTAGTTCCAGCAGATTTCCCTCGTTTGAGTTGGATTATTAGAACGGATTCAAGATATGGGGCGAAAATCTAAAATTAGTTTCTAATTTTTGTTTTTAGGGGTAAACCATCATTTCCTTTGAGTCCGATAATGACCAAAGTTGACCAATTTTCCAATTGTCACCAGGGGTGCAGATGCACTTTCAAAATGTCACGAGGGGTACATATGCACTTTCAAAAAATTGGAGGGTATATGCGTACCAAACAAGGAACTAGGAGGCATAAATGTACATTTTTCTAAAAACAAACATCGAATTATCCCATTAGTTACATCAAATATAAAATGCTTCCGTCTAACGATTGTTCGGTTTAAAACAAGACTTTGTATAATAAGTAATTTATAATAAATAAAAGAGAATTATGATTTTCAATATTTTTTTAGGTTTAGAACAAAAATGTCAGTTGTCAAGAAATATGGCTTAAGAAAATATTATAAACTTTTACCAATAATCAACATATTGGAACAAAATATAAATTACATATTTAAATTATTAATTTGGTATAATATTAACAAATGACTAAGTTTTATAACTAAATAAAAGCTCAAATTTCACATAATATTTGTTATATTTTTAATATATAAAAATTTGGTACGGTACAGTAATACCGTGGTAATATTTTCTCAATACTATTACCATACCATAAAAAATGTGTGGTACGGTACTACCATATCACATCATCAATTAGCAACATTTTCGACATAAATGGTACGTGATTCGATTGGTAGGTTGTTTGTTATGGTATTTTGGCTCAAAATGTAAATGCATACTACGGTTTAGGTTCCAAACGTCAAAATAAAATATTATTTTATTGCCATTAAAATAACATATTGAGCTAAAAGAATGCGAGGTTGTTGATATTTACCGAGTTTAGAGGGGATATTTTTCGGAAGTAGAAATTGATTTGTACTAGAGCTATATAATTAGAAACTAATTGGGATAAAAATACATTAACAACAATAGAGGAAATTATCCATTAAAATTTCATGCACTTAGGATTTCTGTACATGTACATAGATTTTGTGTTGAATGTAAATAGGAGTGGCAAAAGGGCGGATGGGTTGAATACGTGTAGGGTAATATGGGTTTTAAAAAAATATTGGTATGAACTATTTTGATCTATTTTATGATGGGTAAAAAATGGGTTGGGTTACAAAAGGGTCAGGTTGAAACCCGCTCAACTTGCGGGTCAAAATTTATTCAACTCACGGGTTGAAAATGGGTAAACCAGCTAGTCTCAACCCATATGGGTAATACCTGCGGATTTCAATCCATATATAGACTTATATGGGTTTATGGTTAACCCGCAGGTTTCAACCTGATAATGTATGGGCCTGAAAGACCAATACTGGTATCACAAGCCCAGGAGCGGACAGGCTGCCCAGGCTTTGGACGGAAGGATCCACTTGTAACGGGAAAAGATTAATGGGACATGACCTATCCCACCAGCCACCAAAACCTTATATCAAGGACGATGACATGGAAAAATGCGGATTCTCTGGATTTCCTTGTTTCCAAACACGTTTCCGATACTAAACAGGAAGCTCCGATCTAACTTGATCGTCAGAGTAGGTACGGCTGAAGGCTTGCCTGCCTGTCTGCCTGACTTTCTATGGGTTCCTTATAAGTCTTGGAACGGGTTTAAGGCAAGGATAAGAGACCATACGTCCAACCAAATTTTTAATTAACATTGGCGCAGTCTGTAGGGACGAAAATACAAACCCACACAGCTTGAACATCATGGAAGGATCGTCGAGAGCCACGGGAGGAGCACTGCTGAATGGCGTATTCATCGAGGATCTGACAAACGCGGAGGAAGAGCCAACCCTTACACCCACATGGGAGTGACATCGGCCACAAACCACAGTAGAGTTGACCAACGACTCAGGCATTCTACAGAAAATCATGGCCTCCCAGAAAGAGATTATGAGAAAGATAAAGAAGATGGAAGGCGGGGAGAAATCCTGGATGATGGAAGACCAAGAAGGGCACAAGCTCCATATAAAAGCAATGAAGCTTTTTCATGGTGAAGCAAACTAGGGGATGTACACCCAGCAGGAAGAATAGGAAGATGAGACCAGTTGCAATGCGTCGAGGAGTAGTAGGAGCAACCCCCCATTCCCGGAAGAAAAAGGGTCCCGAGAGACCATAACCCTTAGTCTCATCAACGAAAAACAGTTGGGGCAAAAGCCTACGTTCCCGTAGGCAAAAGGCATGAAAGTAGTACGAGGAAGCTGGACAACGGTAAGGGCGTATCATCCAAGAAAATAGGAAGGGGGTCACTGTTCATGAAGAAGATCTAGTTGTTCACGAGGAATTGGACCCCGAGGACCATGTACACACTTTCTCCACCAACATGGCCACTTTTACCACCCTGCAAGCCATTTGGTTCAAGGTGTTAGCAACCACCCTCACGGTAATAGTGGTATGGTTCATGAACCTGGATGAAGATACTATAGACAACTTTGGCCAACTAGAGCAAAAGTTCCTAGCCCGTTTCATGTAGCAGAGAAAGTTCCAGAACACCAAGTAAGAGTTTCTGGTAGTGAGGCAGAAGCCAGCCGAGATGCTGAAAGAATACTGGAAATGGTTCAATGATGAGGCAAACCAAATGGAAGAAATAAGCAATTATTTCCTTGTAGACTTGTTCATAAACGGTTTGAGACATGATTTCCTGCTGAGAGACTACACTCTAAATCCCCCGAAGCATATAGATGAGCTAATGAAAATAGTTAGCAACTTCAGCAGGGCGGACTTCACAGATAAGCGAACGAGAGAGGAAGTGGAAGGTTCAAGACAATGAAGAGGTGAGACAGGGGAAAGTTGAGCCAGGCTGAAACAGAAGGTCAATATACGACATGAAGTTCACCTCACTAATCAAGATTCCCAGGGAGATATATGCCTTGGTATCGTCAAAGGGCTTCCTGGAGCTTGCAAGGAAGATAAAGCCTCCACCAGGGAAGAGAAACAAATCACTCTTCTGTGATTATCACGATGACCATGGCCATGTCACAAACGACTGCATACACCTTAGCAGCCCATTGAGATATGCGTTCGGAATGGGCTGCTCGCACATTTGGTGAAAGTCGTGAGAGACCACAACAAAGTAACATATCAAGGAAAATCAAGAGGTAACCGTGCAGGCGGGGTGTACAAGCGCAGGAAAGACGTGACAAGGAAAAAGAAAAATCAAGAGGAGGCAGCAAAAAGTGCAGAGAGAAGGACTCCAAATTAGTAATCACATACATCTATGTTATAATCGGCGGGAACACAAGAGGAAGAACAGAGTCTCAGAGAAAGGTGCGCTGTAGACTTACCCCCAGGTAACTCCTGCACACATGAAGCTGGGACCAAATGAGGAAATCACTTTTGGGGCTGTCAACCCAATCCTAGATAGGCCGGCTGGCGGAGATGCAGTAGTTATCACAGTGAGAGTGATAGATAAGAGGATCCACATGGAATATTTAGATAGAGGCAGTTCAACAGAGATAGTGTACTATCATTGTTTCAAGAAGCTAGAAGAGAACACAAAGAAGAAGCTTGAACTGACAGACACGCCACTAGTAGACTTCGTAGACATAACCGTTTAGCTAAAAGGGATGACAGTTCTCCCGGTGACGGCAGGAGAATGAAGTAAGATCAAGACGATGGACATGGAGTTTATCGTTGTGAAAACAAACAGCCCGTACAACCTGATACAGGGAAGAGTTGCATTAGCACTCTTGAAGGGGATAGTGTCAAATTTGAACCTACTCCTGAAGTTCCCGTGATGGGAGGGATACCGACGGTTAGAGGAGATCAGCTGAAGGAAAGAGAATTCCACATGGTTGCTTTGAGCAAAAAGAAGAGAGAGAGAGAGAGATATCAGAGAAAATATTGATGTAACAAGCCAAGAATATCCAGGCCGTCAGAATGGTAACCAGCAGGTCCGACCCTAGGGATTTGGGGTAGAGGTTAAGGAAGTCTCGGTGGGAAAATGACGATAGGTTAAGGTACGAGCATCCCCCCCGGACGTGAAGGAAAGTTTCCTGAAATGCTAGGGGAGAATCTGAATGCTTTTGCCTGGAAAATAGAAGACATGGTGGGAGTACCCAAGAAGATCGGATGCCACGAGCTCAGGGTGGAACCAACACACAAACCTGTTAAACAGAAAAGGAGAACGTTGTGCACGGAAAGGAATGAAGTGGTAAACAAGCAGGTGCAACAGCTAGTGGCGGTGGGAATACTCAGTTCCCGTACTCGAACTGACTGGGTAGCCTAGTCCTGGTAAAAAAAGGAGACTGGAGGTGGAGGATGTGTGTAGTCTACATGGACCTGAACAAAACATGCTCTAAGGACTCTACAGGCTACCGGTCATTGACTGAAAGGTAGACGCCATTACCAACTATCCGATTAAATGTTTTCTCAATTATTATAAGGAAGATCACCAAATCCCCATGCTGGAGACCGACGAGGAAAAGACAAAATTTATAATAGAGAAATGGGTGTTTGGATACTAGATGATGCCTTTCGACCGGAGAAAAACTGGATCCACATACTAGTGAGTGGTAGACATGATATTTTTGGAAAAGATATGGAAGAACTTGGAGGTATACGTGGAAGATATGCTCATTAAAAATGTTTAATACGAGACTTTTGTGGTTGACACCAGTGAGACCTTGACATGTCTAAAAAAATAGGAATGAAGCTGTACCCAGAGAAGTGTGTGTTTGGAGTGGGGTCGAAAATTTCATGGGGCACACAGTGATGAATGAAGGAATGAGAGAAATCCCAAAGAAGGTAAAGGCGATCCTGGAGATGCAATCACCAAGCATGGTCAAGGTTGTCCAGAGCCTCACTGAAAGTTGGCGGCCACGAACCATTTCCTGTCTAAAGTAGCAGAAAGAGCCCTCAATTTCTTCAATACCTTGAAAAGGAGCATCGATAGTAAGGGGAAGTTACAATGGGGAGAGAATAAGAGAAGGAGTTTGCGGAGTTGAAAGAGCATCTGAAGAACCTCCCGACCTTGACTAGCCCGCAACCAGGAGAAATACTGTACCCGTATCTGGCAGCCGGTGATGAAGCCATCAGCTCATCCCTAGTTAGGGAAGAGAACAAGGTGCATGGACATGTGTACTATGTGAGAAGATCATTGTAGGGCCTAAAACACGGGTACAAAGGTTAGGAGAAGATAGCTTTAACATTGATGAATGCAGCCAGGAAGCTGCGACAGTATTTTCAAGCTCACCCGATCGTGGTGTTGAAGAAACAACCCATGAGATCAATCCTCACTCGACCAGATAGCCTTGAGTATGCACCTCGCAAGGAAATAAAAGGGCAGGGAATAGCAGATTTCCTAGCAAAATGCCAAAAGAGAAAGGAATCATCCTGGTGAAGAAGGCCAGAGAACCTGGGAGGGAGGAGTCTGACATGACAGAGACAGAGGTACAGAAGTTTCATGTGGATGGATGATCTACACTTCGTTGGGTCATTCCTTTTACCAAGTTACCTACGAAGCGCTAGATGCAAAGATAAGATTTGTAAGTTGCTCCTGTACTCACTACTAAACTACTAAAGGGTAGCAAGTGGCAATTCCGAGGTCATCCACATAGATGTTAGGAATTTAATTGTTAACTACACAAAACTTCCAATCGGGTTATCAATCCGATTTTGTATTGGGAATAGTTAATGTTGTAAACAAGGTTTTGGGAGGTTTTATCTATCAACTACTAAACATGCAAGAACAAGAGAGTATATTATATTAAGCTAACACTTGGGGACATTTGCGTTACATGATCAATAGAATACTTTGATCCTAGATTCTATCGAATACAAGACATATAAAGCTATTATAATGTTTATGTCACATAGTGTTATCGATATTCAACACTTCCTTTTGTCACGTCTTATTCTATCAACACCACCTCTGTAATTAGGAAAGTGTATCAAGCAGCCCGACCGTTATGATCTCCTCTTCCATGTAAATAATTTTATCTCAGGCCTACACTATGAATGCTTCTCCCAAGGCCTATATATTAAAAGGGATCGACATATCTTGATGACTCTAGGGTTGCAACGATAATGGTCGAATTAATACAACCGTAATTGCTACTAACTATATATCATGCCCTCACCTATCGTGCTACCATTTTCCAGTCATACTAGCGCACGGTTATCAGAGCAGTGCTCACGACCGACATGCATACACCCATACCTTCGTAGACTCTCACTCTAGCTATTACCCTAGAGACACTCCTAAGAGGATAATAGATAATAACACCATACATGAATCATATACTAAGGTTTATGCCAACATAGGATACCAATCATGCATTTAACAAGAATTTAAAGAACACATCAATCATGATATTCATAAACATAGAAGGATAGGGTGATTTAGAATCTCACAAAATATCTACCAAATCATGAATACAAATTTAAATCCCCAAGAAAATAAACTATTCCCTAAGCATTGAACCCAATCTTTCCGTTGGATTCAATGTCCTTTGTCAAAACTAAGAATATTAAAGAAGAGAGAAGGGTTATTCCATTTCTCTCTCTACCCACTCTTAGAAAACTAGGAGAATGAAAAATTAAACTAGCCAAACTGAAACTATAGCAGACATATGTCCCTTTATATAGTAGATAGGAAATGGGCCGTAAAGAGGCCCAAAAGACAAGGGAACCCCTAGCTGGTCGGCTGCATGGCCCGTGCTAGCAATCGGCATGTGTGGCACTCCTCTTGCAATAGTGTATGTGATGCTCGTTGGTAACGGTTCTTCGGTCTTCTGAGCGCAACCGTGTGAATCCTTGCTGGCCACCGGATGGAAGCTTGTTTGGACATTCTGAACGAAACAGCCCGTGCAATTCTTTGCGGGCTGCCGGCTGGAGCTAAACTCTTAGCAAACTGATGGTGCGACTGTGCAATACATCACAGGCCGTGGGTTGGTCTTCGAATCATGACTTTAAGGTGCACGGGTCGTGCAATATGGCATAACGATACCGTGAAATGTTGTCTCATCAACCATTAGCCACTATCACCCCTGTTGGTGGTTTTTGACATTCATGGATAGACTTTTGGGACCAGGCAACGGGATGCTAAAGTACTATCTCAAAACAACATAGTGTCATTGAATTGAGGCGCTATAGTTTCCGAACAGAATGGACCCTGATGGCGGATGCGCCCAAACGAGCTACTTCTTTACAATTAATGGCATATGAGAATTGAATGATGTGATAGTGAAAGTTGTTGTTTTCATGTGTAATATTGTGGACGAAAGCAACAAAACTAGGTTGGAACCTCTAGGCCTTACATTGGTGAACCGTAGGAGATGGAGATTTCACGTGGATCCATTATATAAATGGCTTCTCATGTGCATAAGGTGTTTTACGTGAAGGATCCTACTAACAAGCATTGGGAGATTGTTGTAAAGGGAAAGAAAACTTCCATGGACAACATATCTATGGAAGATTTCATTGTGGGGAACGAAGTTTCCCTTCTCCAATCATTAAGGGATATTTTTTATTAGATGAGGACGATGTAAGTTTGAAGAGATTTCTTACAAGAATTGACCACGGGGAATGGATTTGGTTGGATTCTCGTGGAAATAATGTTAAGTAGAAGTTGAAAAGAAAGAACAAGAAAAACCTAGTTCGTTAATCATGAATTATTATTCTCTCTTGCATAAATATATATTTTAGACTATAACGTGTTCAACACCAATCAAAATAATTAATCCTGCATAGTACTCCCTCTGTCTCAATTCAAGTTGCAAACTTTTTGGTCAGCTTTCTCATACCATGTTTGACCAACGATAACTTTATTTATGTATAATAATGGTGTATTAAAATTTGATGTTTAGAAAATACATCATACAGGGATCCAATGATATCTTTGGTCAAATGTGTCTTGAGAAAGTTGACAAAAAAGTTTGCAGTTTGAACTGGGACAGAGTGAGTAATTACTTATAGTAGAATTCTTGCAAGATAAACAAAACTACTACACGTTTAATAAATGTATAATCTCTTTCATTTTATAGTTCATTGTCGTGTATCACAACATTCAATGTAAATTCTATCATTGAAACCTAAATTCTATACAGTAAAGTGTAAGCTTATCAGTATGTTATTTCTTGTGTTATATATACTCCTAAGGTCCCTTATTTATGTCCATTTTTCAAAATAATAATAATCAAGGCATGTTTGACCAATGATAACCTAATGATAATAGACTATAAAATTTTACTTTTTAGAAACTGCACGAAACGGAGAATTTAAAGACATCTCATATTGCATACAATTAATAAAAATTATTGATGATCAGATATTGTATGAAATATTTTTCAGTCAAAGAGGACCATATATATAAAGGATCGGAGGAAGTATATATAATCAAAATAGTTTATTTTTATATAAAAGTGGAATGGAGAAAGGAGGAAAGAAAGTGTAGTCATATTAGATGTCATGTGGTCCTTGTGGATACGATGTTGATGACTGAGGGTCACGAGGGAAATATTAGCATCGGTTGCCTTAAGTGCAAAAGACTCCAAGCAAAATATGGGCAGGGCACTAGTGTAGAAATGGTCATTAATTAACGATTTCATTGTATTGTGGTTATGAATTATTATTTTTTGCGAAATTGACATTTTTTTTTCAAACTCGGAATATGTGTTTTGTAGTAAGGTTGACAATAGACTCATTCACAAATTTGTTAGATGATGGTACCAACGTCTAACATAGTAAAGTTTGAACAGTCGTTGAACGTGTCGTACAATGACTATGTTGTTTACTTTTGAGCACTTCTGAGAACACTTTTAAAGTTGAAATATGTGTCTTGAGTGTACACAAATAGACAACGGCAGTTGATGCGCCGTCTAAAAAATTCTACAAAAATATGCACTAAAAACTTCTATTTTAAGGCATTTTTAAAGTAGCTTCGAAAGGAGGAAGTGCTTTTAAAAAGCTCCTATTGAGATATGGCCATCTGCTAAGGCCCACTTCAGCTGGCTTCATTCAGGCTTGGGCTGGCCATCAATTGTTTTGTTTCTTCAGCGGGTAAAAATGCAGTCAAACTCATACTACTACTGACCAGTACATTCTTAGTCATCATTTTGAAATGATGATTACAAGTTTATTTGAGGAATAAACCGTTGGATTATCTCTCAAAAACTCATCAAGCTTAATTCGCAGGTTTCTCAGCTCACACATTCGAAAAGGAAAAAAGGAAAGAAGATAAATTCAAAGTCATCGCGTTTGTCCTAATCACTTGAGACACGAGCCCATGTCGGTCACGGGCACTAATTAATTGACGCGCAAACAAACCTAAATGACCCCATCAAAAGAATAAGAATCTAATCAATGTATACATTGAAAACGAAAATAAATGAATCCCAATATGGGTGTCAAATGGGCGGACGGGTCAAACACGGGTTGGGTAAAATGAGTAATTAAAAAATATGGGTATGACCCATTTTGACCCATTTTATGATGGGTAAAATATGG
>JAULKK010010571.1:0-10240 GCA_032355705.1 Rubia peregrina
GCCACCTCCTCCTCCATCCCTCCTCCCTCTGATTGGCGCCTCCATCATCCTCTCCCATAGTTGAGACCGCCCCCGACTCAACGTCGTTGAGCCCGTCTCTCACCACGATGCTGATAAGCCCACCCCTGTCATGACGCCGTTTATCCCTCTCTTCACTACAATACTGTCGATCCCTCTCATCACCGCGATGCCATCGAAACTGTTCCTCACCACAACGGCTTTGAGCTCGCTCCCTCATTGCTAAACCCCATCCCCCCGACCGTCGTTGAGCCTATCTCTCCGCTGAGCCCGCCTTCATCCCTGTCGCTACAGATCCCTCTCTTCACCAGCACATCACTCTTCCTCTTCTCTGCTAATCCCGCTCTCTCACCTCGTCATTCCTGAATTTGTTCTTTGTTTTTCAGTAGCTTTCCAGATTTGTATGTTTAGTATATTTGTTTGATTATTTTGTTTGATGGTTTTTCGGTACAAATTTTCTTTTTTAGCCCCATTATAGATGTTTTTCTTTTTATTGTTTCCCATATCTGTTTTGTTTGCTACAAAAAATCTCAGGTTTTCATCACTTATTTTTTTTAGAATCCTAGGAATAGGTTCAATTTCGGACCCCTGTCAAAGACGGTTTTGAACCGCCTTTGATCAAAACGACCAAAGGCGCAATTAGAGAAGGCACTTGAAAAGTGTCTTCCCTTGTCTGATATAACCATCTTTAATAGGTCCTTTCTCCACTAGTTTCATAAGCATATGGTTCTTAATTCCTTATGAATCTTGAATCTCTTGTAAATTCCTATAAATTTAAGAGAAAGTTTCATTTTTTTCTTCAAAAATCAAGTATTGTTATGAACCATTAGAGATGTTGTAATTGAATGTTCAATAAAGATGTACGTTAAGGTGAGAGTTAAGAAAACTGAACTCCCATCACTTGAAATTAAGTATGTGTAAGAAGAGAGCATTGAGTAAACTTGTAACTCTTTGAACTCTCATGCTATAAATAAGGTTCATTCCTTTGTATCTTGAGAACTTAAGGAAAATAAGCATTATACATTCCACTCCCATTTCTTCCTCTCATTTCCACATTCATATTGTTCACATTTATAATCTATAATACTTTCATTACATATAACAAATACTATACCAATATTTCATTTACAAGTAGTGATAAATAAATATTTTATAACACGTTATCAGCCTGAGACTCTACCCTTAGTGCGATTTAATCTTTATTTTTACAAACTAGTTTTTGAGATGTACAAGGATCTGAAAATGAGGAGTTTTCATTTGGTAAGTACGGTGAGTACGGTGAGATTTGTTTTAATATTTTTATTAATATGACTAATTCTAAAGAATAAATTATTTGACAAGAAAACAAAAAGGTTGTGTTTATCATAATCTTCACTATCCTTATTTTATTTAAGTTCAAATTAAGAAAATGTTTATGTGTTCTTCTATTTACACTATCATATTTTATTGGAGTAATGAATCCATGAATTGTACAATTTAACCACTCTTATTATAATCTATGCAAATTTTACTTACAATGTATTATTAAGTTCATCTAGATGCAAATGACTTTGCAGATACCATAAAAAGGGCAATAATACTTGTCTCATTGGTCCTTCTCCATTTCTTGAAGTAAATGTGAATACAGTAAATTTTAAAAGTACCTACTCTCCCCTAGAAGAGGAAGAGTAAATTTTGAAGGTGATGTCCTTTGACAAATCATATTCTCCCCAAGACGAGGGAAAGAAATAAAGAAACCGACAGTAGTAAAAATGGGATAGTAAATATCATTGTTGTGACATAAAGTGCCATTGGACACAAACATGAAGTACACCAAAGTATTTAGTCGATCGCTGTCCTGCATTGAAAAAATGATTAAAATAAAATATAATGATAATTTATATTGGTGAATATGCTTTGTGTTCATGAAAATAACTTTATTGATTTCACTTCTCTAAATGTTGTACATTTCTTTGTCGGTCATCCTTAAGGTGGTCCACGCAAAAAGATTGAAGAATAAAATCTTCTAACACAATAAATTTTAGACTTATAAATATTACCATGTATTTATGAAAATAAAATCTAATTTATAGTTTGTATTTGATGAAGAATATGGACACAAAATTTGTGTTCGACGACAAAGAGTTATGTCCGACAAACATTGGAGCAACGCACTCCTTACTCAAGAATAAGAAATATTTTTCTGAGTTAACGCAAATTGAAGCGAATGTTAGTACTATTTCTGGTAGTGTCAAAATAATCAAAGGCGCCGGGAAAGCAACAATTTTATTACTAGGAGGGATTTTTTTTTGCCTCACTGATGCATTATTTTCTCCCAAGTCTCGAAATTTTTTGTTATGTGTTTAAGATATTTGTAGAAATGGATATCATATTGAGACTGGTAATGAAGGTAACCGTGAATTCTAGTACATTACAAGTAAGAATTCTGGAAAAGCTACATTCTTATTCCTCTGGTTTATATTACTCATTTATTAGTGCTATTGAAATATACGCAACAAATAAGAAACTTGTTGATGAATTTACTATTTGGCATGACTGGTTAGGCCATCCCGTTCTTATAATGATGAACAGAATAATAGAGAATTCACAAGGTCGGCTTGAAGATTAGAAAGATTCTTCATTCTAGTCATGAATTCCTGTGTACAGCCTGTTCTCAAGGTAAGTTGATTGTAAGGCCATCACCAATGGAAATCTGTATCGAGTCTCTTGCATTTTTTGAAACGCATACATGGTGATGTATGAGGGCCCATTAACCCACCGTGTGGACCATTTCGACATTTCATTGTCTTAATTGACTCATCTATGAGATGGTCATATGTATGCTTATTATCCACCCGCAATCTTGCATTTGCAAAATTACTTGCTGAGCTAATTCGATTACATGCACATTTTTCTGATCACAATATAAAGACAATTCATTTTGATAATACTGGTGAGTTTACATCCCAATATTTTATTTATTATTGCATGTCAATTGGGATTAGCGTTGAACGTCCTGTAGCTCATGTTCATACACCATTTGGTCTAACTGAATCGTTCATTAAACACATTCAATTAATTACACAGCCAATGTTGTTGAGAACTAAACTTCCAGTGTCAGCTTGGGGCCATGATCTATTGCATGCAGTGACACTAGTATGCATCAGACCAACAAATTATAATGAGTTCCCCCCAACAAATGGTTTTTGGTTAAGAACCAAACATATCCCATCTTAGAATTTTTAGATGTGCGGTATATGCACCAATTGCTCCACCACAACGCACAAAGATGGGGTACCAATTGCTCCACCACAACGCACAAAGATGGGGTCTCAGAAAAGGCTAAGAATATATATTGGGTACGAATCTCCGTCAATTATTAAATATCTTGAACCAAAGGTAGGAGATTAGTTTACTGCTCATTTTGATGATTATCATTTCAACGAGTTAGTTTTCCCAACATTAGGGGGAGAGAAAATACAGTAAGTAAAGCAAATAAGGTGGAATGAATTATCACTATGTCATTTTGATGCTCGTACAAAGCAATGTGAACTAGAACCTCAAAATATAATTCATTTGAAAAGATTGGCAAATCAATTGCCAATTCTTTTATCGACCTAAAAAGTGTGGCAAAATCACATGTGCCAGCTGTTAATGCTCCCATTAAAATTTATGTCCCTGAAGGACAACCTACCATTAAACATGAGATAAAGGCACAATTGAAAAGAGGTAAGCCAATTGGTTCAAAAGACCAAAATCCTCGTAAGTGAATAGGAGCAAACATTGCAGATGGAAAAAACAAGGTGAAAATATTGGAAGAATTTTCTAAGTTCCAGAAGGATCTTATGAAATGACTGAAAATGAACTTCCTGAAGAAGTTTGGGTACTCTATGATATTGATAATGAATAGCTCTCGATTAATTATGTCATGTAGGGTGTAAAATGAAACCGAGACAAAATTGACATCGACGATAAATTTATACATGCTGCAGAAAGTGCCATAATGAGTGAAAATGAGGATCATGAGCCAACATCTATTGAGGAATGCATGCATAGAAATGATTGTCCAAATTGGAAAGACGCAATCCAACTATAATTAGATTCCTTGGGAAAACAAAAAGTCTTTGGAAAAAAATATCACGCACACCTGAAGATGTTCGGACAATGGGTAATAAATGGATGATTGTGTGAAAGCGAAATGAGAATGATGAAATAGTGCGCTATAAGGCATGACTTGTTTCACAAGTGTTTTCCCAAAAACCAAGTATTGATTATGAGGAAACCTATTCTCCCATGGTGAATGCAACTACTTTTCATTATTTCCTTAATCTGGCAGCAAATGATCCCTTAAAATGTGTTTAATGGATGTAGTGACTGCCTATTTGTATGGTTGACTTGATAATGATATTTATATGAAAATTCCGGAAGGATTGCAATTTCTAAAGAATGTAATTCCGGTTCTTGAGATATTTGTTCGATCAAGTTGGGTAAATATTTACATAGGCTGAAACAAGTCAGGAGCATGTGGTATAATCGCCTTAGTGAATATTTAATGAAACAAGGTTATCAAAATGATCTGATATGCCCTTGTGTATTCATAAACGACCGGGGTCAGAATTTGTTATTATCGCAGTCTATGTTGACGACCTGAACATAATTGGAACTCCTGAAGAGATCCAAAAGTCTGCTGAATTTTTGAAAATAGAATTTGAAATGAAAGATCCTTGGAAGACAAAATTATGTCCTGGGTTGCAGATTGAACATTTTGAAAATGGTATTTTTCTACACCAGTCCCACTGCACCACTAAAGTGCTAAAGCGGTTTTATATGGATAAGGCACACCCTTAGAACACGCCAATGGTTGTGAGATCACTCGATGTCTGAAAAGGGATCAATTTCAACCTTGTGAAAAGGATGAATTAGTAAAGAAGTGTCGCATCTCAGTGTTATTGGTGCTTTGATGTATTTGGCGAGCCATACTTGCCCTGATATAGATTTTGCAATGAATTTATTAGCAAGATATAGTTGTTCTCCAACATGGAGGTATTGGAATAGTATCAAACAAATACTTCAATACCTTCAGGGTACGGTTGACTTGGGACTTTATTATCCTAAGTCACTTAATAGTGATCTCGTTGGTTATGCATATACTGGATAATTATATGATCCCCATAAAGCTCGATCGCAAACAATTTATATTTACATGTGCAGACACAACTATCTCTTGGCATTCCATGAAGCAAACAATGGTTTCCACTTCTTCCAATCATGCTAAAATATTGGCAATTGACAAAGCCAATCGGGAATATGTTTGGTTAAGATCTGTAATTCACCACATTCGAGGAACTTATGGTTTGAAGTTAGACAAGAAAGTTCCCATAACTTTTTTTTGAAGACAATGCCACTTGTATTGTTCAACTGAAGGAAGGGTTCATCAAAGGAGATAGAACAAAGCACATTTCACCAAAATTCTTCTTCACTCACGACCTACAAAAGAATGGTGTAATTTGTGTTCAGCAAATTCGCTCTAGTGACAATGTGGCTGATCTCTTCACCAAATCACTATTGACGTCAACATTTGAAAAGCTGGTGCACAAGAATGGTTTTCCCTTAACCATTGTACTCTTTTCCCCTTAACCATGGTTTTTCCCAAATTTCCTAGTAAGGTTTTTAATGAGGCACTGTGCTCCAATGAAAGATGTACTATTTTTCCTTCACTATATTTTTTTTCCACAATGGAATTTCTTAGTAAGATTTAACGAGGCATTGTTACATAAATGAAAATTCAAGGGGGAGTGTTATGAACCATTAGAGATAGTGTAAATAAATGTTCAATAAAGATGCACATTAAGGTGAGGGTTAAGAAAAGTGAACTCTCATCACTTGAATGTATGCATTAAGAAAATAGCATTGAGTAAACACGTGACTCTTGGAACTCTCATCCTATAAATAAGGTTCATTCCTTTGTATCTTAGAACTTGAGGAAAAGAAGCATTATATATTCCACTCCCATTTCTTCCTTTTATTTCCACATTCATATTGTTCACATTTATAATCTATAATACTTTCATTACATATCCCACACTTTATACATATTTTTTTACGAGTTGTGATAAATAAATATTTCATAACAAGTATATGAAATTGGGCAGAAAAGGGTTTTAAAAAATGATTGTGAAAAACGATTGGAATTAGGGTTTGGAATTCTTAGATTTTGATCAAAATCACCGATGTAAGGTTTTAGACTTTTGGATGAGAAATTATAAGCTTTTTTGGGAAATTATATTTGGGAGTTTTATGGAGCTAAAAATAGAAATTTTGGGCATTAGAGTATTTCAAAAATGATTGTAATTCAATTGTTGTGGATTTTTAAATTTTATCATAAATATGAGAATATGAAAATGATACCTGACATGGGTAGCAGATTGCCGTGGATATTATTTCACATCCGCCCTATCCTCGCCCTACTCTACTAAACTCGTTATATACTCGTTAATATTTCTATATTTAGGAAAGAATAACAAAAATTGTGTAGTTTGAAGTAATGAACAATGTGGTTACACAACTTTGACCCACGGTGTAATTTTTCAATAATTTGTAGAAGTAATCAATGTTGACTTTTGATGCTCTTCTGTTCGCTCATACATGTCTAAACTGCAAAATTCCAAATATTAGTAAAATTATATCTTTTAATTGAAATAATAAAAGTATTTTAACTAAGTAGAATGAAAATAATTGTATATTTAATTAATTAAATAACTTAAAATAAAATAAAATATTATTATTTTAAATTATATAAAAATAAATCATCATTTTGTTTATTATTTAAATATTAATTTAGGCAAAATATTGGGAAAGACCATCTTTCCATAGGCATATGGAAAGACGGAGTTGAATTGGAACTATAGAAAGGTAAAATGTTTTAGTTGCAATATTAAAAATTTATTATGCAATATGTAGAAGTGATAGGTTCATGGCTCGATAAATACAATCTAAATTTTTTATTTTGATTCCTTCAAATTTACAGTTTAAATCTTGGTATTTCCATAACTTATGGAATGACCATCTTTCAAGAGATGGACTCATTAATTTATTTAAAAATTATTTATTTTATTGAATAAACTATTTAAAATATTTACTACGATTTGGGTCGTTATGGGTCGATTTTATGACCCTGTCCGACCCGACCCAACTCAACCCAAACTATGAGAATTTTGACCCGACCCGACCCAATCCGACCAAACCCGACCCATTTGACCCTAAAATTTGGATCGATTTGGCGGGGACAACTGACCCGCTCCTTCCCGCGGGTCAACTTGAACACCCCTAGAAATGGCCTCTATTTGTCGGTCCTTTGTGAAGTATTTTGAGGCATTAAACAATCTTCAGTCTCTTTGCAAAAAATCATATAATAAGGATTGTTTGCACTCTGCTATCAACCAGGGTTATTGAAGTAATTTGTTGACATTCTTATTTTGCAAAAACGACGATGTTTTTCCATCTTCTGGGTCACTGTTTATTTCTCCTTTTCTTCATTGAAATTTTTGCCCTCTGTCTTCTTTACCAGAGTTGTTTTCTTCAAGAAGTACCTCTGAATTTTCTGGTGCTCGAGGATGTTGGTGATAGAGGCAAATTTTATGTGGCAGACAGTTAATTTGTGGATTCATAGTTGATGTATTGTGATAATGACGTCGCTTTCGACGCGGCGGAGGAAATTTTTAGTCTCTTATTGTTACGATTCAAGTTAGAGTCCGAGGAATTCTTCCAATTCCAGACCGTTGTTATATTCTTCCAAAAAATTCAGGCCATTGTTGTATTCTTCCCGTTTGAGTTCATGATCAAATGGGATGACATTCGCATGAGGAAAGCTTTGACTTCCCTACCTTATCTTTATCAAAGTTCGGTATGTTGTGTTATTTTGTGTTGTTTCTCCATTTTCACTACTCGTGCTTCTGCGCATTGTGTTTGATAGAGCTTTTATGAAGATCCGCATTCCATGAGCATATAGTTGTACTGGATGTAGTCCCGTGATATGAGAGTGTATGTAATGAGTTGAACATACTATTTTAATATGGAAAGACGAGGGTTTGTTATGGGAACAGTTGAACTTATTTGGATGTTACCTGATCAGAGTAGCATTTGCTTTAGATAGTAATTTTTCTTGAAAAAGCTTGATCGCAGTGGCATCTTCCTGTTTAGTAGTTGTACTTTAAAATGTCAAGCATTGTGTTTGTTTACAAGTGTCGTGGGTGTTACACAATACTCATTTGATTACACTTGGAGATTAGGTCCTTATTATGTAGCTTTTGTTTACTGATTGTAGTGCTTGCGGAGTTGAGTAGTATTTTTGAACTAAAGTATTCACAAATACTTGTGTTTAGTGACTGTAAACTGAACCCGTTTACATACTGCATTGATGGAGCCGAGGCTTTTGTAAGAGGACATGTATGTGGAACTTTCAACATGTTCCTTGTTTTAGGATCACTCTGGTTTAGGCTTATTCATACTGTTGCTTCTTATATTTATTTTCTTGCGACCTGTAGTGTTATTATATTTGTGGCTTCCATGAAGCAAGAGTGAGGTGCTATCCAAAAGGATCAGAACATTTATACTCCAGTTTCGAGTATGATGCATCAGAGTCAATCTCAGGTTCAAGTTCGAGCATGATCGTAGTAGCAGATGAATGCTATCTCAGCGAGTCGTATGAAGCTGGGGACTGGGGGTGACAAGTCAAATATGATTCGATACAATAGCCCACCTACTAGATTTTTTTTATTCTCTCAATATCGAACATGGTATGTGTATCTACTTCCCTTTTACAGATTTGTTCTTACTTTGAGTCTTTCAATGGTTTCTTGTGTAATTATTGGTAAAGGTTGTAGTCCTCCATCCATCTAAAAAAAGAAATGATATGACTAGAGGTGACAATGATTGTGCATATGTAGTTGACTATTTAGACACATGTTGAAAATGTTATGGCTAAGATTTTAATTTTATAGAATGACACTTAAAAAGTAAGAAAAATTGATTATGAATTCAGAGGTGATATGCAATGGTGTGTTTCTATGATCGGTTGTTGAAGTGCCAATTTTAATGTGTTAGTGTCACCATGGTTGTGAGGCTGTGATGCAGACCTTATGTTTTGACGGCTTTTGAGGTATGTTTTGATGGCTTTTGAGGCATGGTAATTTTGCGCTGCAATCCTATAAAGAGAATGGAAACAAAAGAAGCATTTGCAGGCCTGAAACTAATGGAATAGACAACGTTCATGAATTGACATATCATTAGTGAGAGGAGTTTGTTTTAATTTTAGCCTTTTGTTGGCATGAAAAGGTTTCCAAAGAAGAGCACATGGAATAGTTACATCAACCATCTTTCCAATGACATCTTCTTCATTGGTGTCAAGTAGTACAAGTTATATTAAGATATGAAGATAAAAGGGAGTTGGACAAAATATTAACTCTTTTTTTCCATTGATGAACCTACATATATCCTGAGGATGAATGGTCTTACACACTTTCAACCTAATTACTTTGATTTTGTTGAAGTAGATCCCACTAGAAGATATGGTTGGGTATATTTTTCTACCTTTTCCCCATTTTTGTTCACTTATTTCATGGTTTTTGCTGAGCCTGATTTCAACTTTCTTAATACAAAATATATAGTTTAAGGAATTTAACTCGTTATATTATCTTGCATTTTGTTGCATTTGACTTCTCAAATTCATAGATGGTTTCTTTAGTTGGGGAACTTTATTGATGCAATGTTTGGTAAATTTGTTACTCCCTCCATTCTAGAGTATACTTCACACTCTCCTATTTGGGGCATGCCAGAGTTCTCATATGATTCAAGTTTTCTATTTTTTTGGTGGATTAAGGTATAGAGCATTTGATGAATATGAAGGGATTGAAGTGGCTTGGAACTAGGTCAAACTTTATGGCTTCCTCCAAAGCCCAGAAGATCTTGATAGGCTTTAATATGAAATCCATCTTCTTAAAACATTGATGCACAGGAGCATTATGAAGTTTTATACTTCTTGGTTGGATACTGCCAACCAGAGCATCAACCTTGTGAATGTATTGTGAACATCCGAAACTCTCAGACAGTGAGTTCGTCATTTTTCCATTTGATTATTTTACTCTCTCTTTGTTTGCTTTTGAAAGTTGCAATTTATATATTTTTTTCCGTTGCCTGCCTTTTGGTTCTAATATATGGCAGATATAGGACGAGACATCCAATAGTT
>JAULKK010010588.1:0-10240 GCA_032355705.1 Rubia peregrina
AATGAAATATTATAAAATAATTAATTTTTAGTGTATTTAATATTTAACGGTTTCTAATTAAATTAATTATTTCACTTCATAATTCATATAGTTTACTAGAACCTTAAATTTTTGTTGAAAAAATGAAAAAACATTCAAAATTAATTACAAAAATCTCGATCGGTTGAAGACGCATTCACTGAATGCGTTTTCAAATTTACGAACAGAAAATAAACACAAAAATGTATTCAATGAATGCGTTTCAACGGGATAAAATATTGAAAATGAATGCGGCCTCCCTATTACCATCCAAAATTTGTACTGTAGCTCCATTTCGGGAAAATTCTCGCTATATGTATACATATTATTTATTGATTTTGAATGACAAAATTTTGTTTTAAATCGACTAACGGTTAAATGAAGATATTTTAATATTAGTGAGATTAAAAAGGTTATATGATATTTACTTTTATTTATTGCAATGAGATACCCATAAACATTATTCCTCATATTTTATGTAATAATATCGTAGTATGGTGCGCTTTTCCGGTAGTTTAATTTAATTTAGCTTACTTCCCTATCCTTAAATTATGATGAGGGAATTAATACGTTAATGGAGAATTCTAACATCTTGTGTTGACCATGCACTTGCGGATAAGGCTTGCTGTTACCCGTGACTAAACCATAAGGCCACTTGCCACGACCTCACGCCAGTGGGGATACAAGTGCTCATTTTGTTCAAGTTACGCCACCCATTTTTCTTCCGCTATTCCACTTTCCTTTTGTTCGCGGCGAGGGTTTCGGCGCAGACATCTCGAACAAGTTCCCTGCAATCGACGTTGCCATCTCCACGACTCAGGTACATGGCTGCGTAATCCGTTTGTGGTCGTTGATTAGGTCCGAGTTCCTTTGTCTGTTCTGTTTATATGTGTCCCTTGTCATGGTTCAGGAATGGAGTCGTCTACCGGTAGTGTTGCCTGAATCTCTCTGACTCCGGTTTTATGCAAGCAGTGTAAGCATGAAACCCGTATCCTGGTATCGAGAATGATGAGGAACCCGGGTAAGCTGTTCCACGCTTGTCCATTTGAACACGGGTTCCAGTGGTGGGTGAAGAATGAGGCTGGTAATGGAGACACACATGCACCGCCACATCACCACAAACATGGACCAATTTAAGGAGAAGGGGTCTGGTCACCAGGCCAAACAGTGCAGCAGAACCAACTGGTGCCGATCCGGTTAACTGCAACTTCCATGGTGGTTATTCTGCATTGACCGTGCTCAATGTCATGATGTTTGGTGCTAATTTTCTGGGACTACTCTTGAATCTAATGTATGGAAGATGTTAGATTGTATACTATATCCTTAGCTTTGTATTATTTTTGGCATAAAGCCAGTTTCTTGCTGAACCATTGGGTCAATCTTTTGTACTATAATCTTTTGTGTTTTAAGTAATGTAGTATTGGTAAGATTCTGCTCCTGGTAACAAAAGTTAATCCATCACCCATTTAGTTACGTTTTTGTTCCGATGTGATCTACATGCTAGTGTGTTTATACCTGATCCACTTGAGAATTTGTAAAAATTAAGGGATATTTTTCTTCATTCGTTAGATTAGGCATGAACATGCGTGGCACCTCAAAATTATGCAAACATAAAACCTGAACGATGAAATGGTTAAAGACACACCACAATGATGAACAAAAGACCACCAGAATACAAGAAAATTACATGGTGACAATAACACAAACTACCTAAATCCTTGCCACGTTAGTACACCAAAGTGGGAAAGCAAAATGGAAATCAAATTGCTAGGATGCTAAGAATGATTCCCGTGCAACCACAAAACCAACACACCGGAAGTGGTTGCCAAAAGTTGACCAGCACTCCTCAATCCAGTAGGTGGATGAACTAGACCTCCCTAGTCAATGTTGGAAAGTTGGGGTTCCATGCTGGTTCGAAAGCCCCTACATGGCGGAAAATTGTTACGTCCGGAGATGCTGTCGAAATAGCCAAGTTCCCAGCAATGGATCGTGGGAGTCTGTCGAACTGTCCATCGGCCACCCACATGGAATGCAACTCCTCCTGGTAGATTTTTTCAGCTGTTGGAATTGGGGATTTAATACCTGCAAGAAATGAGGTCACGAAGGGCTCTTTCAAAGTTGCTAATAGTTCACGGATCACCAGACGAAACTGGACAATGTCCCGAACATGATCAGCTCGGATGTTGGGTATAGGGTTCAGGGGAAGTGGGGGTGCAACAGAGGGAAACACAATGATTGGGGCCTCGTCAGCATTGATGTCTTCCACGTCGTTGACGTCGATGACCTTAACGACCACCCTGGGGTGTTCAGGAGAGATGCTTGGAGCACCCTCGACGACGGGGGTTTGACAGGTGTGTCAGCACAACATTATCTTTTTTGCTTTCATAACATTTTGAAAGTGATGCCCGACTTGGGAGCATCGACGCATGAAGAGCATGGTTTCTTGAAGGGTGAACATGTGTTCTTTTGGACCTTACGTGGGTTATAGTTATCGATGCTGTAAAGATCATGGGTCGATCTAGTGTTATACATGTCTTCTAGGTTTTGAGGCTGTGAGTTCAGATACACTATGAATTCTTCGCGGTTGGTATAGTTACCATACCGTGGGTATTACTTATAGGTGAGGAAAATTCCCGCCACAATGAGGTTGGGTGAATAGATGGCAATATTTCCATTTTCTTTTGACATTCTTGTCCTACCGGTTGGAAAGAGATCATCATTTTTTATGCATGTTAAATTGGGTTCCGTCCTCTGAACTATATAACACATCCACCGGCACAATTACAATTAAATAAAATGATCCATCCCCCAAACATAAAAATGGTGTCAGTAAAATAATACATTTGATTAATCTCCGTAAATCATGCTTCGTAAGGAGTTCTCCCTCCGTCCCTCGTTCAATGACTTAATTTATCTTTTGTCACTATTCAATGATGAGTTATAATTTTAATCGTTCAAATTACATTCATATATCCGTAGAATACAATCAATATTCATCAATATAGTTATTGTTACTCGTATTGTACAAATATATAAATTTATAAATGTTGAAGATATCACTTATTTTAGGAACATTTAACTTTTATATTTGATTGCTAAACATAATTTAACATATCAAAATTATTAAATCATCATTGAATAGTGACAAACGAGGAAGTAAGACCCTAAAATAGGGAAGGAGGAAGTAGTTTTTAAAACCTAATGATTACCAAATTCAATATAAATTTTAAAAATAGTGACTTGAAATTATTAAAATACAAATAAATAATTAATTTCGAAGCAATCACATATTGAAGGAGTTGGGAGGAGGAATAAACTTGATGTCCTTCAAACGAAATCTTATGATACAGCGAAATAACTGATTCCAGTAATCAGAGAAGATATTCTCCAACCACGTACTATTTTACAAATATTCGAAGAGATTATGAAAATTTAAGAATACCTCATTATCTTTAACATGATTAAGCGCGTTCGCACCATTTGGTTTAGCATGTGCAATAAGAAACTGGCACAATACAATTTGTACCCGAAGAGACAAAAATATAAGGTTATGTATTTACTACATTGTCCCTCCGAAGACTATCAAATCTACTAGTCGTCTCTCCCACTAACAAAATACCCTTCATTTATCTCCTTTCAGCACTTAGACTGCATGTTGTATAAAATAATGGTACAAAAATAATTGTGTCAATTTCTCTTGGACGGAGGAAATACTTACATGCAATTAGGCAAGTACTAGAACAAATAAGCAAGCGAAATGATAGAAACCGTGCTGGAGGAGTAGTTCAAATGCAACTAAGAGAGTAAGTACATTACATCATGCTTGGATCTTGGCAGTTGCATGACTGGAGGACCCAAAAGGATCTGCTGCCACGTCGTCACAACCCAAGCCTTGCCTAGTGGGACAGTGCAGATGTGTGGGTTGGAGGATGAGTGTGGCTCGAGCTTTTCACATGGCAGTGAAGTGGTGTCACAGTGTATGGTCATTTCACAGGCACAAACTGAATCTGATGCAAAGGAGGATATCTGGATTTCCTTCACCCAACGCATATCCCCGGACTTCCTACATCCCCATGGGTAAAGCTTCCAGGAGAAGCATTGGCTAAACTAAATTAGATTAATTTATCACAGCATTTTCTTAAGTCCAACAATCTGCCAAAATAATAGAAACCCTGAAAGACCACTCCTTCTGTCCCTCTTTTCGTGTCTTACTTCCTCTTATGTCACTATTCAATGATAATTATATGCTTTTAATATCTTAAATTATGTTACAAATAAATTATTAAAATTAAATATTCTAAAAATATGTGTTACGATGAATGTAGAAATCTCATGTGATATTTTTCACATTTATTAATTTATATATTTTAGAATACAAACAACACCAACTTTATTGATGAATAGTGATGCAAGACACTAAAAAATGGACGGAGGAGGTAAACTTAATTGATTTGCTTGTTATTTTCACAGCCAATAACTCTAAATAACATATGTCAGACCTATAATTTAATCTATTCAATTATTTGTTACGGTGTAATTAGGAAAATTTAAAAAAATGTTCCGGTAATTACAACTCTCACAAATATGTCCTGAACATCATTGGTCCTAAACACTTAATCTTAAATGAAGTTCACTTTGTTTGGAATTTAAAATTTTAAAATAGTGAAATGAAAGAGTTAAGAGATTATACACAAAGTGTACCACTCCTCCAAAAAAAATTCAAAAGGGACCCCATCTCTTCCACGAGAACATCCATTCCCCTGCAACAAAAAAAGAACTCACCCATTATGGATACAGAAGAAGAGACATCACAGAAAATTCCATCACATGGTGGGGGTGACTCACTGGAAACACCAATTAACTCAACGGAAATGGAGCAGGACGAGTCATCGGAGACCGGATCTCATGATACCACTACAATGGTAGTTCATTGGCCGCCAGAAATGCTTGGTGGAAGCCAAAACCTTCGCAGCAATAATTCTGGGAAGCATGCATCCGCCGAAGGTAGCCGCCGCATTCATCGTAGCCGACCTCTGCGCCGACAGGCCAATGTAATCTCCTTGCTTGTAAGGGCCCCCTTCCATAACGACAACATCTTGGAAGACCTTTTCCCGGATGTGAGTTTCCTTCGTGCTATACGATCAAATGTACACCACACCCATTCCTAGGTGCTCATATATTTCCTTGTAATGACATTTCTAGCTGCCAAACACAACGTGACACAACTCAAAAATGGTGCGTTCATTACTGATTTTCTATGCACATGTAAGTGATAATATAAGATGGAAACGAATTCATAGTATCCCAATACATAATATACGATTTACTTCCACTATCTGTTAACAATAATTTGAAAGTGAAAGTGTCAGATCATGGCCTAAATTTGAACTTTAGAATTTATACGTATTTTAGAGGAATCAATACGTCCTTTTCGTGCACAATATATGTCGCCGTCCTTGGTTGCATGCCTCATTTAAGTGTAGCATATACATTGAGTATTCAAATGTTAATGTCAAATTATATTGACTCCATCGTGAAAATGACTTTACCATTTTCTTTTTCAAGGAAGGGAAACGTCGAGTTGCAACCCTTATCCATGACCTTCATGTGGTCATGTCAGACCACGTTGATAGGAGCAAGTACATTTCTGGTCTGGTAAGCTCCAAGGCAGGCAGTCCAAGTTATTTTTGAAATTCCAAACACGTACACTGCGAATGGTTGCGTTGAAGAGTTCATAGGCAACTTGGAATACCTAAAACATCATGTTCAGTTTGTAAAGGATTCACCAAAATCTGCTAGCCCAAACGAAACCTTGGAACAGTTTCCAGGCTCACATCCGACACTCAGTCTCAAACATCCATACATATACGGACCATCTATCATAACATTACAGCCAAACCCAGAAGGTATTTTCTATACGGGTCTCTCCTCATGTTGTTATTCGTTCAAGAACTCAGTGTCGATGGAGGAACTGGAGGTGACAGACTACTGCATGACAACCGAGTTCATTATTGATCTCAGGTATCACTTCTTTACAAATACCAATCACTCATTTCAAGAAATTGAATTCAGACATTTCTCCGGATTACGAGGACAAGTTTTCCTTTGTCATTATAGAGAAACCTTGTTCGATGAAGGGATATGGCTGTCGAAGCTTACAAAATTAGAAATGAGGACATTCGACCCCGGTGAGATGTTATCTTCTTTGTTAATTTATGTATGGTGCCGTGTGCTAAACTATGAATGGGGAAGACGTGAGATCCACTTCGCCGCACTTGACGTGATTGGCATGGTAACTTCTAAACTTTAACCACCATAAGTCATTCGTGCTATTGATGTTCCACAATACTGGGCTCAAGTTTTAATGCTAAAGGATTCACCAAATTTTTTTGCAGTAGCCGCAGGATGCCAGTATGTTCACAACAGAGAAGATTGTAACTCAGTGGCAAACATGATTGCGGCGATATAAAGTGAGCATAGTGCAAACTACACTGGTATGTACATAAGTATGACTTATAAGCAGCTACCCTGCAAGACCTTTTCTTAACATCTACAACAACTTCTTATTCATCAACACCTTTTCGTTCCATTCAAACTAAAGGCAAAATATGTCCTGCTAGTCGTAGACTTCGTCTACAAAACTCTACACTGCTTCGAGAACTGCAAACACGACGGACAAGGAGAATGAGACACTTATGCTAGGGTCATAGTAAGTTTTCATCACTGATACAAACTGCTCCTGATCTATTTGGGCTGCCATGTACATGACTTCGAAAATGTCTATTCATTTAAGGAATTTTCGGTCTAGATATACATGCATTATAAGAAGGGATTGAGATACGAAGTGATTTTGCCTGCCTTTCACGTATTATGAACATGGCTGCATGTTCTATTAATTAAGAATTTAACATTAAAGCTAATGTTCTCATTTCCCCCTTGGGTGACTCGACTAACATGCATAGGTAACATACCGTCTCTAAATCTCCCAACTTACAGGACTCTTATGTGTGGTGCCTCTTGCAAGGACTTGGTGATGACCGTGCCAATCTATTCCTTGACTACTGCTACAAAAAAAATAGTGCCCCACTGGTACACATCGGGATGTAGTAAGGACTGTGGTGTGACAACGATGAGCCTAATGGAGAACTTTGATTGAAGTTCGAACAACTATCAAAAACTGAATTTGCACGAGGTAGGTATATAAACTAATGTCTATCAGCTGGTGTCCACACTGGTTTTAATGTCTAACCACCTAGCACCATTTCAGCTTCACACCCGCTTGAAAACCAGGGTCACCTATGCCCGTCGTATTGCAACAAGCAGGATGAACCTTCGCCGGATGTCCGTTGTGATGAACACTACATGCAACGTCCTCAAGAAGGTCAACAACCCACCAACGGTATTTTGACTCTGGTATCCTTCTCCACAACCATTCGATGTGTTCTCATATGTGGCCTCATCCACGGGCTTCATCCCATATCCGTGTAATATGTATTATTAACTAGATATTGGCTCCTTCAACCTTGTCTGTATTGCTAACTAAACTTTTGTGGCTTGATCTAATTTCCTCCAAAACTAGCCTTGCGAGCACTCTAGGAATGCAACAACCTAAAAGTACTCGTCCACCCCAACATTATTCATTTTTTCATGAAGTTTGTAGAATTTACAAACTTCCGCGACCCACCTAAGTCCATTTAAGTCCAGAGCCTATTTAGACCCAACACATTTATTAACACGAGGTCAGCTCCATAGATTTGGAAGATGGGTTATTAGGCTCAATCCAACCACCCGACCTTCTACATGTGAAAATGTTAAATTCCGTCCATAAATAACTTGCAACAGCCATGATATACTAACTTATAGCTCAGGTGGTAACAAAGAGTTCAACGATGTTGCTGGTAACATACTGTAATGACGAGAACCTTGCAAAAAGAATTTCGTAATAATAGGATTGTCAACCCGGATAATCAGCATCTGGTTTCCCCTGAGGTCTTACACAAACTTTGTTTAAGTCATTAGTTTTCTACACTATAATAGAGTTGCATTCTTATGGTTTGAATTTTGTTGTGCAGGCGATTAATTTTCTCGACAAGCTTCTTCGATATGACCATCAAAATCGAGGTACAGCAAAAGAGGCAATGGTAATTCTTACTCCACTCTTTCCGCCTCATGTTTGTTGATAATTTACAGTGGGATGTTATTTGCTTTCTCTACTGTTTCAGGATCATCCATACTTCTTCCTAGTGAGAGCTGCTGAAAACAGTAGGATGAGGACACAATAGATTGATATTCTACTTGGTGTTACTCTTTAGGGTTGGTTGTCTCGTAATGTATTTGTAATTCATACATACATAGCACTTTGCATTCATTCATCCTCGAAGCCAAATAGCATAGATTGTTGGAAACTGAAGTTGGCTTAATTGATGACAATATGTCTGTTTTCATTATGGAATCATGGATTTTGTTTTGCAGAAATGAGGTTATAATATGAAAGGAACATAGCAGTATATTATAAACATATTCCACGCAATTTTCACTCAAGATAACCATCGACAGTCAAAAAGTACAATCTCAGTAATGCAACACTGAAACAGGCTTTCATCAAACTCTAATGTTGATTAACTAGATAGATGATCGTTCTACGTCGCAGCAGCGAGCTTTCAGATTACTTCTTAAGGTGAGGGAAACAAGTGAGGACATCGGATTTTGGATGCTTTGCTTCAGCATGCTCCCCGCACTTCACCTCTGATGTTGTACACATGAACGTCTGCATGCACACCTTGCACTGCATTCATCGAGAAACGAAAGTCTAAGTTAGCACGGCCCAATGTACGATTTTTGAACCAAAGTTGCAAGAGAGAATGTCATAATCTACAACAAAATGTTTAATAAATCTGGTAGGGCGAAAACGATCTGTTGTTCATGGCATGTAATGCACTTCCTGCCTTCCAGAAGACCCCGATGAGCAGAGCAAATGGAACATCAATAAAATATCACAAGCTATAACTAGGAAGATGCTGGAAGTCTCTCCTAAGAGAGCAAAACTTATCATGCAGCACTACAGTCATCACTCATCATAAATGTATTGAAGTGTGTATATTATAGTAAAATTTCAGCACACGTACATCATAACCGCAACTTAATTCTATTATATACTTTCCTGCCTTTAGATAATAACTTCACAATCAACTAGGTTCTAAATACTCCTCTCAAACAGGCGAGAATGGTTGACTGACTTCATTTTACAATCATCCATCCATTTATAAGACAGCTTATCCTCTTCAATATGGAGCTGCTTCTTGCAGCCCCTATATTACTCCTTACAGCCCCATTTTCATTCTTAAATGTCTAAGTTACCCCTTGTTATTGTTTTAATATTTGGTCCCTAAATTGTTTAGAAATTTATCACATGGGTCCTTGTTTTTGGGAGAAGAAAAGGGACTTTGTCTTCTCCCATTTCCTCTCTTTTCCAGATCTAGAACTTTCTCCCAGTCACCGTCGTCTTCTGTTTCTGGCCAATTCTCACCGTTTCTCACCTTTCGTCCACTGTCGCTCGAACACTTCTTTCACCGATCACGACTCCACCCATCTTCGTAGTTGATTCTCACTCGCCGTCTCCACCCGTCGCCATTTCTGCCTCTGGTTGTCGTTCCCCTGTTTCAAGGGCGAAGTCGTTGCCATTTTACGGGCAGAAATTGAACCGCTTCTGTTGCCACTGTCCCATTTGGCCTGATTTGAAGGAATTTTTGTACGATTTCGCCGTTTGAAGGACGTCCAGCCCTCGCTGATGTGTCACCACCGAGTTGCTGCATCGCTGACAAATACAAGTTTCCCAATTTAGTGTTGAGTTATTTTTATTTGCACCATTTTGAATCAACTACCGATGAAATATGTTTTATCATCTACCAATGAAATATGTTTTCCCGTCAACATTCTCAAAAAGTTCAAATCTTTTATCAAAGTTACAACTGTATGTGAGTTATTTGAGCATTTGAAGGTATGTGAGTTTGCATCGAGAAGGATTATTAGCATTCTGGGGTTATCAGAATTGATATCTATTCATTGGGTATTTACTATTTTCATGCTGTTAATTATGCCAAATTATGCCAAATGAGACCAAATTGTTCTTTTCTTGTTGCTTTCGGTTGCTATGCTCAGTAATGTTACTTTGAAACTTAGAATGGTAGTGCTAAGACTGTACTTTGTTGGCATTTAATCTGAA
>JAULKK010010598.1:0-10239 GCA_032355705.1 Rubia peregrina
ACAACTTAAACATTATTAAAGATGTATATATAAACCTGTTTAACCAAGATCATTTGATCATACACCACCAGTAATATTTCATCTTGATTCATTCATATGATGACTAAACATCCAAGAAGAAAATATTTCTCTCTCTCTTTCCGAGTTTTTTTGTGCACGTTGAAGTTATGTTTAGGTAGTTGATTCTATAGTATGTTGTCAACACTTTAAAAGTTGGTTCATTGAATTTACTGATTATGCAGTGCAGATGAAAGCAACTTTTCCCCTTTGAATGGAACATTACATATGGTCCCGCTTTAATTGGTCCAAATGGAGTATGTCATTAATTTCAACTTTTCTGGTGCTGGTAAGTTATCTTCTATGTCTTAGTTGTGATAACCTTCCCTTCTGCAATTCCATCTGCACAATTCCTTCCAGATATAATAATTAGGTCAGCCTATGAACTATCAGCTCATCGTTTAAAAGTTGGAACAAAACACTATCCCCTTTTCAAAAGGTATAATAACTATCTCCAACAAAACAGGTCAACGACCAACAAAATCTGCTACAGTATCAAAATATGATACATTTACTTTGCCCATATCTTTTACGTTAAATTTGTCATTATGAAATTTCAGATATTTTGTGCAAGCCTTATTCATGGCCATATCTTTTTTATATGCATTTTATGCATTCTTTTTCTTGGATGTTACACCAGGATTGAAAACAAATGGTTAACAATGTCTGCAACTAATAACTCAAATCAATTACATTGCAGTCCTATTGCACCTTATCTTTATCCCTCTGACATTATTCCTTTTTTTCATCCCAAACATTGAAATTATGGAATTTCAGATATTTTGTGCAAGCCTTATTCATGGCCATATCTTTTTTAATGCATTGTATGCATTCTTTTTCTTGGCTGTTGCACCAGGACTGAAAACAAATGGTCAACAATGTATGCAACTAATAACTCAAATCAAATACACTGTAGTCCTGTTGCACATTATTCCTTTTTTCATCCCAAGCATTGAAAAAGGCTAAAAACAATACTGTTTAATCTACAGTTCCTCCTGTTTTTTCAGGTTACTTTTTTGCTTCCACCCGGTCTTCCACAATTTCTTTTGCTCTTTCTTCTTTCTTCTTATATCTTATATATATTATACTAATACAACAACATAAAGGAACTTCCATTTCTTCCCTTTCCCTAACTTCTTAAGAAGAAGAAAAACCCACTGCAGCTTCTCTGAAGATAACCTTCTTCATCAAACAACCAAAGGAGGATCAATCACTCCTGGTAACTTATCTTCCAAGCCATTTCCCTATTTGTTCTCCTTTTTTGTGTGGTTACTACACAGTTTCAAAACATTATGCTAATGTTTTTCTCCATTGTTGATCTATGTGAAATATTAAAATAGCAGCAATGTACATGTTCAAAATATATAAATTCAAATAAATAAATAAGACTTTCTATGTGTTATATCATTAATGTGTATAATAAACCAGTTAGAGCTATAATTTTATGTAGTGCAGGAACTATGGCATCCAAAAAATCTATTGATGAGTTAGGCAATATTGATTGCCCTTGGATTATAGTCGTTACAGCTGAGGAAAAATTCTATGCATATCAGAGTCCAAAGAGGCTTACAAAATTGCAAAGATTCATTTTCTCTGACGAAAAGGTAATTAACCAAATTTATAGGAATAATGCACTATCACACCATAATTTTTCATGTTCATTATTTTATTCATCATATAGGGTGCCAAATTGGAAGGTATAATGTTCAACAAGGCATATGAAACCATGAGCAGCAAAATCCAGGTTTATAAGAGGTACAAGATATCAAATGCAAGCATAAAAGAAATTGAACCCAAGCATAAAAAAGGGGACATAACAACCCAATGGATCATCGACACCAGTACTGTTATTAAAGAAGTTCCTGGTTATGCAAATCTCATTTCAGTTGAACATTCTTATGTTCCATTTGAAAAAATCCTTGAACATCTCAATAAACCCGAAGAACCGATAGGTATATATTTCAGAACGCGAATATTTAAGTTACAACTGAAAATTTGTTTTGTCTTCAGTAATGGTATAAAATTGCATATGTTATCGGGATTGTTGCTCAATGCCGTCCAATTCGTATTGTCAAGACACCAAATGGCTCTAAAAAAGTTCAGAAGTTTGTGCTTATTGAATAAAAGTAAGGATACATTTTCTTCGAACATTATTATACAACTATATTCAATTTCATTTCCCTTAATCTTATCATCCTTGTTTAGATTAAAGCCTTTGACTTTACTATGTGGCAAGAATTCATTCTAAATGAAGGGAAGCAATTGCAAGTAAATGTGGATGATCTGCCAGTGCTTATTTGTCATCGGCTCATGGTCGATTCTTTTCAAGGTATCATATTCGTAAAGCCAATGTACCATCACTGATCTCTATTTCATTATCAAACAACTTCTATTAACAGTATTACTTGCTCATATTCAGGGATAGAAGTATCAACATATTACATATCATCCATTTTAATCGATGGAGCTGACAAATCAATCCATGAAACTGGAAAAAAATGGTCCAATTTTTTTACACTCATCTTATGAATAATATATATTAAAGGCAATGCTTCAATTCATTACTACAATAATTTTACAGGGTAAAAGAGCAACACAAGGAGATCATGACTGCCATCGCCAAGTTCAACCAATCCTCTCCAAAAATTCCAATGCCAACAACTTTGGATGCTATCTACACTTCCGTTAGTTGCATTCTACCAACTCAAAAAGTAAAACTTACATTACAGTTTTTCCCTGCAGCCATGTTTTGTTCTTTCATATGGCCCTTATTTATCAACGACTATTTTTCTTGAAAAATAGCTTGTGACCTCAGAGGTGAAGATATATTTCAAAGACATATATCAAAATTATTACTATATGGCTTACATAAAATGCTTCCATTCAACAACTGCCTCTTTAGATTATGAATTTACCTGCAATTTATGCCAAGAGAAACAACTTGCTTAACCAAGGTTATAAGTCAACCAACTCTTTTCATTATTTATTTTCTTAGGATATATATTTGTTTAAATGTTTTACTGTTACTAAATTTCTCCTATGCTAATCCTAAATGTCCTATCTGTGTAGGTGTCGCTTCGAAGCATATCTCATCGATGACAGTGGTATTATCACTGCTACCTTCTTTGGTGAACTTGCTGAGAAATTGTTGGGGTTGGCAGCAATGGAAACTATTTATGGAGTCACACAAGTTAGTGCTTCCTATTTCAACAGATGAATCAACTCTTTTCACATTTTCATGCTTATTTTACCTCGGTCAATTTGTTTTGTTAAGCACTCCACAGAATTAAAACCCATGGATTGGAATTAAACCTAACATACTTTTTCTGTTCATCAACTTCTAGGAATACATTGATGATCGGCATTCTGTTATTGACAATGTCGACTATATTGTCCATATTAGAGTCTCTAAATTACAGGATAACCAACTTAGCCCGAGATACACTGTGTTAAACTTTGCTGACAAGTCTTCCTTGCAAGCCCAGGGTTCTGCCTTACATTTGGGGGGAAAAGAGATGATCAGCCAGCTTTGCAGATTCAAGCTTCACTTCCTGCAACAGAGCAACTAGCCACTCAAAGTACAGTTTCTTTTAATCCCATATGACACTTTACCTCATAAATTCTTTTGCTTAGTTCTAACTGAAAATATAATGCATGCTTTCTGAATAACAGTCACTGGAGGATCTCAACCAGCTCAATCAAAAGCAAAAAAAAAAGCTTCTTTCCCAGCTTGAAGATGAGGAACTTGAACTATCTACATCAGAAGGGAAGAAACCAAAACTTGACTAACTACAACACATCCCTGCAAATATGTAAATAGTTTTTATCACATCTTTATGATGTCTTTTGCTGCAAATGGCCTCTAAGCATAGGAAATTATCGGTGTAATGTTCTGTTAGGATATATTGAACAACAATCCTCTTGCTTTTAACATCTCTTTGCAAACATATAGTTGCACCCTCAATGGCCCCAATTAAGAACTTATCGTTATCATTTAAGGTACTAATGTAATGATGTACATTCATTTCGTCCTAACACCTTATTAACTCTAAGTTCTAAAAATGTGTAAACTTGTTATTTTACATTACATGTTATTTTCGTTCTCTTTCTAATCAGTTATCTAGCGATGCGCGGTGTGGCCTAACTAGTTCTTTTGAAAATATCGATTCTCGGGGATTTCGTCATTGGCATTTTGATTATTTTTCCCATTAACTTTTGTTAAAATTCTCAAGTTAGACGGTTAGACAAATCACAAATCATATATCCTTCATCCCGGAATAAATGGCACATTGAAATATGGCTCGATATTTTATGCAAAATGAGGTGGCAAAAAATAATTGTAAAAAATAGGTATATTTTTGGAAAGCAGTCGGGTAACCATAAAGTTATTGAAGTTAACTAACGGGAGTTCCACCGCGCTTTACGCTGTATTTTTAATTATAAATTTAGTTTAACTAACACGTAACATTTGCATCTCATATTTAAATTGAAAATAAAAGTTGAATATAAAGTTTTTTCATCTAAGAATTACCATATGCATTATAATTTTTTTTAAAAATTAATATAGTAAATACAAAACTAACCCTATTATTTTTTGAAAGTGCCAATCTAACCCTGTAAAATATGAAAGTGCAATTCTAACCCTATCTTTTTCAGAAAATGTGCTGAAATAACCTTTTCGCACTCTTCCAGCATTGACTTGGCCCTTTCCGCCATTGAACAAAGCTAGAAAGATTAAAACATCCCTAGTTTTAAACTAAAAAATTAATGGCAAAAATACCCCTAGGGTTCTTCTTCTTCATCATATCCAAAACCACCGCCAACGGCTAGAAGCTAGAGTTTCACCAGAATCTGGAGTTTTGCCACCTCACCACCTTCACGGCCTCACAAAGTATTGTTTTAGACCGACTAACCGTTATATGGAGTTATTTTTTATAATTGATGTAACTAATGAGGTGATTGATGTTTGTTTTTATTTATTACAACGAGGTTCCTACAACTTTGAAAAACTTAAAAAATGTATCGCGATGTATAAATAATTATAATTCGACCCTAAAAGTTAATAAGATGAGATTTTTATGATTGGTCTAATTGTTAGTCGATCTAACAGGAGACTTTTTCATACTTATTTTAGTATTATTTATAATGTAGTAACGATAAACACAGTGAAAATTCATAGTGAAATTATATATGTGACATTAATGAAAAGACAAACATATTTATGGTTAGTTGCACATTTTAAAAGAGGTAATGAGTGATTTGGTAATTTGTTAAACTCCACATCATTCACTATTCAATTCACGATGAATTTTTCATTTTCCATATCATCACTGTTTATAATAATTATTTGGTAGCCACAAGAAATATCAACCATCAGTGCAGCAGAAAAAGGTAAGATGTTTCTCAATTCTTAAACAATCCTCGTTTCCCAGAATTCGACAGTTAAATCAGTGTAAATGCACACATGAAAATCACAGTCCAGAATTTTTTTGTATAAATCTTATGTAATCTGCTATAGGAATATAATACGCTGCAGAAGCTGTTGTTAACTTTTCAAGCCCTATAGGAGTTGTGTATGGAAATTTTGGAATATCACCGCTATAGGTTGTCTTCTGTAAAGCTCAAGAATACTACGGAGGAAGATTTGCATTTAATTCTTAGCCTCATTTTCTGGACATTGATCAATACATCATCATCATCCTCTGGGCCGATGATCATGTAGAGGGTGAAACTTATTCATGTTTGTGCCAGAAGCAAGCTCACCATTCAAATTACGAGTTTGAAGTTTGATGCCAGCATGAGTATTTGCCAAGGTTGAAGTTTGATGCTATGATGAGTATTTACTCGCGACGCGAAGCCAATGAGGAACAAAAAGAAATTTGTGGCCACATGAGCTCCATCCCTAAACTTGCACATGGACTATGTAGCCAGGGGACGTGGCTTTCACATTTCTTCAAGACGCAGAATGCAGCTTAATGCCTTTCTTATCAACTATATCTTAAACATCTTCTTTCAAAACTCTCGGCACTTCTAGTTGCAGCCTCTTTGAAGGCGGGAGAGGCTTACGGCTTAAATTGCTCCTTTTTTTCTTAGTCATAGATTTCATTGATCATAAAGCAGTAAATTAGACATCCAACTAAAAACTAATGGAGAGGTGAACCCAATCTGTACTACCCACTCAGAACACCAGAAGTATACTATACTCCAATCTCAAAGTTTGGCAACTTGTTGAGAATCAGATCGATGCACACAACCACCTGCAATGCATTCCCTTTGTTCAGATCAAAGCTTTTGGAAACTAAATAAATGGAAAGGCGGTTTTAACGACTAATGCATACGTTGCTTGCACTTGTACCAAAATAAAGATATTCAACAACATTGGCAGCATACTGAACGCCTGCAAACCTTTTATATTTTGAGAAAAGAAAAAAAAACAGAGCAATCAACCTTAGGAACATGCAAGAAATACTCGTGCTTAAGAAATATGACTGTCGAGGTCCTTTGGCAAATATATTTTCTCCTAGTTGAGCCAAACAGATAAAAGGAAGCAAAACAGAATGCAAAATGAGAAAAAAAAATCAGTATCAAATTAGGAGGAACACCCAAACACAAGAAACATGTTTCTAAGTATGAAGTCCATATGATGGAATCAGTATAGGATGGTGTGATAGCAATGAGAATAGTTAAATTATCCAATTGATGTGCAGTGCACTGTATTTTCACATTTTGTATAGCCAGGCAAATTTTCTTCAGCACATACCTAAATAAAATAGTAAAGCCAACAAATCAGATGATGTCTAACACCAGACACTATTTTCATATTTTGTAACTATTCCTCTAAAGCAAATGCCACAAAATGTAAATAGATAGGCTAAAAAAGTAACCATCATCTTCTTCCTTGACAACAACCCTAATACAAGAACAACGAATCAAAAGCTTATGTAGAATGTGTATCTCTTCCATCAGACCACTTGATGAAATTTCATTCATATGGTCATCCGGATAATATTTATTCACAAGAAAACCAGTTTTATACTTTCTAACACCCACTCAAATCGATCTTTTTCCTTTCTTTTTCTGCTTTCTTTCTAGAAAAATAACCTCCTTGTAGCATTTCTCGGCATAAAAAACACCAAGTTCCATTTTACGATTAAGTTAATCAAGAATAACTAAAGTATGAATCTTTAGGTTGTAACTACATGGAGTTCCTGAAGTTCCAATTTTTACAAACTACCCAATCTTCAATGCATCCTCATTCATAACCTTGCAAAGACAACGATATGTGTCAATTCAATCACTATCATAAGACTTTCTTTCAGCCATTTCACCAAATAATTCATAGGCACTGAAGATTTTGGGGATATCCTGAGCTAGGAAAGCATATTCAATACCATACACTGAGAAACATATGCAGAATCCAGAAATACTATACATATTCTAGTAGAAATATAAACCTCATACACCAACATCATGGAGCTAAAAGGATAATTTCACATTCACTGTTAAAATGCTTATACAATATTAAACTCCGAAGCAGGAAATGGACCATCTGAGAACTATAGGCATGATCAGACAATTTTCACTTGATTCAACCAAATTATGCCTTTCTTAACGATCATTGTTTTACCTTGAAGTCAAAATTTTATCACCCTGAAAATGTTATGCTTGTATTCTTACCATTATGAATAGGTCATAAGAGGCACTCAGCATCTTTCAAAAGCAAAATAAATACAAAGAGATAGTTTCTATTTGAAAAATGAGCTTTTCACCAGTTTCTGTGATCATGTCTCATCTCCTCTCAGAACAAAAGGCTTAATGTCATTTGAGCTTCCGACCAAATCACCTAAGTAATACAGCATAACACATTGTTGAAAGGAACATACAGGACTCATTAGTCATTATCATCTAATAAAAGTGCAGAAAGGCAGTATTACATTGTAATAGATCAAATGTTCAATGCAATTTTAGTTGGGTTAAGTTACCTTGGTCGCATTCTATCCACTTCCACCCCATTTAACATTCAATGCAACATTACTAAAACTAACAATGTTTACTTGCACTCATTCTCACTTCAAAAAATAAAAACAAGTAATGACAACAATAATAATGATAATAAAGAATGCATACATATTTTTTCATAATAAAATTAAGGGGAAAACTATCACCTTCGGAAGGAATCTTGAAACTAACAACATATTCCGGAAAGATATAAGAATTTATGTTCATATTCCAAACTATATAACGCAGATAGCGTACACATGTTTCGCCAACATCACAATACTTTGCACTGTCACAAATAAGAAGACAGATACTCAAACTTTAGTAAAATATAGGATCATTATCACGATTTTCATCAAATACACAAAATCAACACAAAGAAACTTCAAAGATAAAAGGAGAGTGGTACATTAAGTCAATGTCATGTTCAGTGAAAAAGGGAATGCATTGGACAAACATCAATGCAAATTAAAATTTCTTCTATAAGAGTATGCCCTTGGAACAAGCAGAATATGTCGTCCACAACTCCAAACATCCTCCCGAGAAACATCAAGATAAAAAAGATCATTTCAAATGCACAAACTCAAACCGTAAAACATTTTCCCCCATCATCGCATCAGCCACGAAGAAACTTATCACCCTGACATGAAAGAAAAAGAAACATAAAAAATTTCTAACTTGGCTCAACGGGACCATTATTCCAACACTAACCTAGTCACTTTTACACATTAGAATGTAAAGATTATCCAAACAAAAATCCCAGAGGCATAAACATAATCATAGTGCTTACCGTTCTTGTGGCATAAGACAAAAAAACTACTACAGTAACACATAAGATCGACATCCTAACTATACAACGCAGATAGGATAAGAAGTCAATGAAGCCTACATAAAATATTCAATCTCTGATCCCATATCCATAGTCACTTCATTCAATTCTCCCAAGATGTTACTCAAGTTGGATTGATCATCATCTTTCTTCACCTTATCACCTGTGGGATATGAATTATCGCATGTGGATTACTTCAAGGCTTCAGTAATAATCGATTTGACAAAATTTTAAGCAGGTAATTTATATCGTATTTAAAAGCCAAATTCAGAAAGAAGAGCCTACAAAGTAGCCGTCGCAAACTGACATTATCCAGCATATGAGAGGGACAAACATAAAGCGATTGATGTTCTCAAGTATTATCATGAAAATACCAAACAGAAGTTACCATTTCGATAAGCAGGATCATCTTCACAATAAACAAAACCACCCCACATTGGAGAGAAGTTTTCCCCAATGCTCAACTGCTTAATCGCCGAGAACTTCTCCTTAATTACGCCGATCACCCCTAAACCTCATTCATGTCCTTCTCCTGCAAACCCTCCTTCAATTTCAAGATTTTTAACCTCATGGCCAATCGACGGCCATAAATTCATGCAAATTGGGCTTGACGCAGCTATTGGTGGGGTACGCGGAGTAGGCATCAAGGTCGGCCTTGGATGCGTAGCACGAGTGAGGAGCTCTGGGAACAAGGAAGAAGAGTCAAGAACAGGGAAGTAGAAGAACTGCACAACGTCATTTATGTATATTAGGGATATACCATAATCAGAATGACATCATTTTAGTGTATTGGAGAAGTGAAAAAAGGACATAAATAGCCCCGATTGATACCAATATTGTAGAAATTTTACAACATATTCTTTACCATTTTGGGTAAGAATTAAAGTATGTCATTTTATGTGGGACAGACAAAAATAGAAAGTGTACCAATTATTCGGGACGGAGGGAGTAATTTTGAGCAAATGAGTTCTGTGACCTTTCAACTATTATGATCATTGACCCCTTATCTTATCTTTTCTTTCTTCTTTTTTGAACACTTTTAACCCCTCAACTTACAAAACTGCTGAATTGTAGCCATTCCGTCTGGTCAAACCGTTAAAATTAGGTCAAAGCATCAAGTTTAAGGGTATAATTAGCATTTCTCTTTTTTCCTTTCCCTTCCCCAAACACGCACGCTAGCACGAACCCCAACAAAGAGTTCCCAACATAATCCGCATCCCTCACAACCGCTACATCTTTCAGCCTGTCGCTGCTCTTGGACGAGACATTGACAACGCTGATGCCGCCCTCAAAGAAGGAGACGATGAAGTGGGAGTTGTTGAGGTGGTCCCACTTGAAGCACTCGTGCATCCACC
>JAULKK010010608.1:0-10239 GCA_032355705.1 Rubia peregrina
CGAACTAAATACATGCATGAGATCCAGAATATGGTTATTGATATTCCGCTAAATTAGATTTAATCAATTCCCAACATTTCCAACCTAGCACCACTACATGCGCCTCATCTCTACTGCACATCGTAGTTCATTCTCCATTGTTTCCTTGGAATTCCAATTGTACATCTCCATGAGTGATGCACTCTGATACAGTTGGGGCCTGGTCATCGAGTCATGAAAAAGGTGACTGGAGGTGGTCGGAAGAGTTGGAGTAATGATTGACTTTTGTCGATCCGTAATCGCTAAGGAAATGCTTGTTCTTGACAAGACAAAGGTAGTTAGAGTAATTATTTTTGTTAATACATGTTTGTTTTCTTCTTTGTGATGTTTAATTTTGAATTTTTGATTAGTAATAATGGTTGTTTCATTATGTGATTAATATGATACATAACATAAAGATATGTTTTTTTTCTCAATTCATTTAAGTTTACATTTATTTATTTTTTATCAGCTTCATCAGAAGATATTATGTTGATGTTGTTAAATCACTGTTGTCTAAACTAGTGGTACATAGGTTTGGAAGACAACCTTTAGGAATCCGCAAAACGTCAACCAAGTTGAGTGAGTGATGGGAAGACTACCTCCAACAGGTTATCTCTTGGTTTATTTTAATTCTTATCATTCGGCATGTTGAGGGTTAATAGAATGATTTATGTAACTTTGTAATTTTCTTTGCAGTACAAAAGTTATTGGAGAAGTTTATATACGGAGTATATTCTACCATCCACCATCGGCGAACAAAGTTCAGAAAGCAATGTGGTAAAGTATTGGTAGGGTTGTTATTATTATATTAGTGAAGTGTGGCTTTAGTTACACATATCTCCAATTGTTACATATGGATTTAGACATACCTCCAAAAATATCAACTAGTTTAGGTTCATGAATTTCAACTTAACCAAACCCTTTACACTAGTTCAAATTAAGAAACTGCAAACCAACTTTTGTAACATTAGTGGTATAAACATCCCCCAAGTACTTTAACATTTATTTTACTTTTTCTTTGTTTACTTTTTAATACTTTAAGGCTTGCTATGTATACAAGTTTAGTCACACATTCTTTATCTACATTAATACATTCAAGTTTAAGATGTTTTTCAAGTTCAAATGCAATTCATATCTACCTTCAAGTCTAGTGTGTTCTTCTCACTTTGTGTTACCATTAAAATTTTCTTACAATATATGTATTAGTTTAAATTTTAAAAAATTACTTAATTGTGTTACTCACTGCGGGCAAGTATTGCATTTAAGAATACTGTATATATCTTTTACTGTCATCCCTTTATTTCAACAGCCGTATCGATCATACACTAATGTATGTCTTAGACTTTTATAATCTTGTTATTAGTTCTTAATTTTACCGTAAGATAATTTCACTGGAGACAAAACTTTCACCAGAGAATTTACATCCATGTTTTTTTTCTAATTGATCACATTTTTTCAAAATTAATTAAACAATATCAAGATATTGGATGAAAGTAGTTGTCGGGGGCATAATATTGAACAGATTTGGCGATGATGCATGATTAAAGCAGACGATGGCGTACCATAGGAAATATTTCAAAAGTGAAGTAACCCGTAAGATTGGAAAACCATGCATGCACTCTCAGCTTCTTATACTTCCTTTGTTCCCTTGTTTATGGTCTAGTTCAGCCACAATTTTTTTCATGACATGTTTGACCATCAAAAACTTTTGTTATATACAATAACAGACATTATGTGAGATGTCTTTGAATTAATGTATAGTTTTTGAAAGAAAATTTTATCGTTTGTTATTAGACACGACTAAAGTTATCGGTGATCAAATATACTTTGAAAAAATTTCAAAAAAAAAACAAGGACATAAATAGAGGACCAGTAAAAAAATAATTTCACTTATATAATATTGATGTAGTCATACATTTTCACTAATATAATATTGAATATCAATTAGGAATAAAAGACAGTTAGTTGGCATTGTGCAATTTGTTTAGATGACCAATCTTTATCAGTCCACAACTAATCCGCCTGAATCCCTCAAAATGGGTTGCGGAACAAGATAGCGAAAGCTTAGCTACCATCTTGGCTGGTCAATACACAAACTTAAATCTTCTTCATCATTTATCCTTATTTCGTGGATAAATACTTGTTTATTAGAGTACTTCATTTAAAGAAACCTCAGCTACCTTAAGTCGTTGCATGTTATAGCGAGTGGATGCGACGTGATATGTTAGAGTGCCTAGAACCTTGTGCATACAAAGAAGAAATAGTTACTCCCTATGTCACATATTAAATTGCACATAATCTTTTTCACGATTTTCACCATACACATTTGACCGTAAATATAATTAATTACGTATGATATTGGTAAACAAAAAGTTATTTTTAAAACTATTTGTTATGACAAATCAAACGATACGACATACAACAATATTATTGTCTATATATCTATTCAAATATGTAGTCAAAGTTTTCTTGTTTTGACTGATTATTTGATTTTGTACAATTTAATATGTGATGGAGGGAGTATAAATTTCATTGTTACTTTGAACTACAGAATTTTATAAAAATGACTATTAAGATCTCGATATTCAGAGAATAAAATTTTATCCGTAAACTAACCGAATATTCCGTTCCCAGTGTCATTGAGAGATTGAGCAGGGTTAATTGACTAATTTTAGATCAATTATTGTATAAAATCGTTTCATAGTAAATTAAGGGATAAAATAATAATTTCTCAAACTTGAAGGACTTAAGTTGATTAGTATTAGATGTTGCAAATAGTTTTTGCATTAAAAATTTTAAATATTCATTATTCGTCATCATTGATAAATTATTCTCATCTCGAATCTCCCTTTACCTGCCTTGTCATTTCAGATTTCCAGCCCTTCTCACTCGTGGAAAACCCTCTACTAAAGGGGAATTATATCGGACTACAGAAGGTGGTTCCACCTTTAATTGAAATCGATCAAACGCGGTTCAAAAATCGCATTTAGTTAGACTCCGAAATATATTCCAAATTTGCAAAATGAATCTGAGGTCCCATTAAAAAAAACTGTTGGAAGCCTGGGGAACCCTGCAACCTTGAAACAAAATAAATAGGAGAGAAATCACTAAAATAACAGCATAACAACAGTTCAAATATCAGGGTGGATAAAGACCACTGCTGACGAAAGAAGCAAAGCAGACGAAGACCCCAGTGGCGGGCGAAGGCATCAACAGTGGAAAAGAAGAATCGTGTCTATGGTAAATGAATTTCAAGGTCCGATTCCAATTCCAAATTTGGAAACATGTTCTGATCCTTTGGTCATTAAATATTACAATTTACATCTCCGGCTAAAAAAAGGCCTCAATCCATGGAAACAAATGTAACACAATAGATGATATTATCTGGCATGCTGACAAAAATCTACAAATAACGCTAATCAAGAAATAATCTATAGATAGGAATGGAAAAAACCAGGAATATATTCCAACAGTTCTAAGCTTCATTATTTATCTAATTGTGTTACTCTAGCAATATCCGGATTCTCTAGGATTGCTGACCGATTCAGTATTAGATACCTAGCTAAAAAATCCTCGCTTTATTGATATCATCATCATAGTAGGGCTTCGATTTCTTCTAAAAATACTGTCAATAACTAATTAGTAGAAAATATAAGAAAGTTTAGTTAAATAGGTTACTAAAAACAATTGTACATGTATCTTGTCAATTTGAAGTAAGTCATCTTTGACTTCTTGAATGCACTCAGTCGCTTATAATATGACGTAATACTTGCACTCCCAAGTTTTTACATGTTTCTTGTATTTATTTAAAATAAAATAAAATCCTTTTTTAAACTCTTATATCAATTATGTATTGCAAAATTATTATTTTAAAAAAGTGATCATAGTCTACCTTGGTTTCAACCACCTCTAAATTAATTTTATTTTTCTCGCTATTGTCCTTCATTGCCAATTCCAAATTCTCGGAAACTGCATGGAAGTGTAGGGGAACCATCCAATACACGCGGTTATTGGCGGTGACAACAAAAATTGATCTCCAATCGTCCCTAAATAAGAAAATTTAAATTATCTACAAAATTTGCAATTTGTTTCCGGTGAATAAATTTAACAAAGTTTGTGTAACCTCTCGATGGCGCAATGAAAAGTTTCTTATCCTTCCGCCCTAGGCTCTTATGAATGTAGTCGATCCTCTCTTGTTTTCTACAACCAATTTCTTGAATCGACACTGGGCACGTGTATCCAATCCATCCCTTCTTTTGATTATGAGTAAAAAACATATATCTATAAAATGCCACTTTATTTATGCAGCTCTGAAGTTATTGAAATATTGAATTAAAATTAAAATTACAGAAATGAGCCACAAGGTTTATTTGGAAATGATCGTTTAATTAACTTGTTCACATCTCCACAGGTATTACAAATCACTCCAAAACTCTATGATTTCTCGTTTGCATCCAAATACGGATTCATTTCCCAAGAATGTGTATGGTGAGTTTCGATCGTGCGCTTGAATCCAATTATACAGGACTTGTACGGAATGTGGTGAGTCTCGAAGGATTTGTGCTCTTGCAATGGGAGGGGGGTCTAACATTCATGGGTGTTGTGGGAGCGATTTATGTTTTTTACCTGACTTGGTGTTGTTTTCACTGGTTTAGGTGATACAAGTTGTGTTTCATTCAAGTGTCGATCTTTTACAGGATCGCCATATATAAGTCTACGAGGCCAAATAAGAAACATTCCTCGTGCAGGACCAACTTTCTTATATTCACCGTCTGTGATTGGCAAAGGGGTTCCCAACACCAACGGATCCTCCAACAAAACAATAGAAATGCCCTCAACAATCGGTACTGAGTTATGGTGTTTCATCAAATCATGAAGAACTCCACTGTCTAAGTGGAATGGTCAACCACCTATGCCTTGATTAATATATAGATCAAACGAGAGTGATTTCTACATTACCACCAAAAAATATGTTAATTTAGATACTTAATTTTTAGCAAAATTTTCAACAAATAAAAATATATATCTTTTTTGCATTTGCTAGCAAGGTATTGTCGAGTTTGAACAATTGCCTCTCGATTCTCGGAGTTTCCCTTATTGCCTCTTGATTCACCTTAATATCTCCAAGGGAATGACGTGATCCCCTTGATAACAGGTTGGCATTAAATCATCTAACTTGCCCAGAACAGCAAGCCTGGTGTGTTGGACCAATTTACAAATGAGGATGTCTTACTACTTAATTTTTTGGTCTTGAAGAAGCACTTCTTTTAGGGTGTGGACTCTGGAGGGTTTTTCACAATCATATGACAGAACAATGTCGATGGGCTCCTGTTGGGTTATGAATGATCCCACTCCCCTAGCATGACCCGGGTGGTTGGATTTTTTGGTTGCACCAAAAAATGTCGTGATTATCTGTTGGAATGAATTGCCCTCGCAATTGATCTTTTCCAATTTTCCCCACATATAATATGAGGTGAATATTAATACACGTTTAAGAAAAATTATTTGAAAATAATAATATATTCACTAAAAATTTTACTTACAATTATTTTCGCAGTATGTTTTTCTTCATCTATCACATATACTCCATCTTTGTTTTGTTGGTCTTTTAGGAATATACCGTGCCTCTAAATATCATCCACATCTATTGGTTTCACTGAAGCCCTTGCCTAATCTTCAGTCAACCCACTCTCTATTGCAATTTGCACGTCTTTTTTTAAAACGTTGTTGCACTAGGTCAATTCCTATCAGAGCATGACCCCCATGGCTTGATCGGTGAGAAATTATATTATTCGTGCCAACATTTTGTTTATCTTTCCTCCTACCCTCAGTTAGGATGGTAAACTTATGTCATCACTATAGACATGTTAATTTGAAATTTTTATTACTAACACTATCATTATTCTCCATGGCCCTCCTCTTGTGGATCTATCTTGTTGAATGTGAGTGTAAGTTATCCAACGGTGATCACCCCTCTTATAACTAAATATGTAGTCCCCTGAAGAAGTGTACTTGTTGACATTCTCTTGGACATCATCAACATAGCCTTCTTTCGAAAATCATCCATGTCCGGTGATTCGATGCCAAATGGCCTTAATGAGGTTTTTCAACTCCTTAGGGTCAATCATGCTGTTAAACTTTTAATCAAGTATGAATGTGGGGAAATAATAATTCACTAATTATACCTTGCATTCAATCCATAAAGTGGCCTTGTAATCTTTGGATACTTCATGGAAATTATCAATGTGAATGTCCACCCTCGTTCAACCCACCTTTGCCACACAACTACACAATTTAGCACTTTGGGCCGACACACACTTGCCCGACTTATTGAATATCAACGAGATTAACTCTTTCCTAGCCGTTCTACTTTCTAAGGTTGTACAATGAGTTTGGGGTATTCCGACATCCTCATAACCATCATCCTCATCCTCATTATTATCCATACCATTGTTGTTTTAGGAGGATTTTCATTTTGGGAAAGTGAAACATTATCATGAGTCCTTTTCTTAGAATTCACTTGTAAGCTACATTCACAAATATACCATAAAATTACGTAACTGTACATCAAGGCTAATTCTACATATATAAAAAAAATTACTAAACATTAAATACTTGTTTTAACCAGTGCATTTGATACATTTGTTGTTAATTTATGTTCTGTTGATTGATAGTTTTAGTTAGGTTTACATTACAAAGGGTTTAGATTATTGTTGTTGGGTTTTCTTATCTAAATCTTGAGTTTTGTAAACTTAATTGGATCTAATGGATACTTTGTCCTCACGAGCACCTAGATCTTATTTTGTAAGCTTTTTAGTAGCATTTTCGTGAGCACTTCAGTGTAGTTTGTAGAAGGGCATCCAAGAGAATAGTAGTAGATGGTAGAAGGTTATTCCTAAGGAAGGTAGACTACTAGCGGCCACGAGTGAAAAAGTGGTAGAAGATACAAGGGTCGAAGAAGGAAGACAAAGAAGCAGAGGAATTGTAATATGAGAGTTGCATAGAGTTTTGTGAACAATCTGTGAAGAATCAGCCTTTGTGGGTGATTCTATTTGATTTGACTTCTCGGGCACTATAAAATGGACTACAAGAACTCCTAAATCTAATCAGCGGTCCGTCTGTGGCGGTTCAAACAAGTTGAAGAAAAAACCCAAGTGTTGGAAGAGTCGAAACCAACACAAGGTTTTTGGGAGGAGGTTGCCTTGGTCAAACTGTACTAAGCTAATACTAGGAGATATTTGTGTTACATGATTGTTCATAAATTCTATCAAAAATAAGACATATAAACAAATCCCAATGTTTATGTAACATAGTGTGGTCGATAGTCAACACTTCCCTTTGTCTATCACACAAAGTGCCCAAATAATTAGAAAAATGCATCAAGTGGTTCAGCCGTTATGCGCTCCATGTTCCAACAAGGAATTACATTCAGGCCTCCACTATGAATGCTTCTCCCCATGATTATAGGTGCAAGGTGATTGCCATCTTATGTTGACTCTAGGGTTGACACGAGAATGGTCAAATTACTACAACCCTAGTTGCTACAAACTATCATGCCCTCACCTATTAGGCTACTATTTTCCAGCCGGCTAGCATACGGTCATAAAATGTTGTAAACTTCCTAATGCATACACCCATGTGGACAAAAACTTGTATTCCCCTATTACCCTAGTGAACCCTCCAAAGGGGAAAATTAAGCCTAGCGCCATTACATGAAAGATATACCAAGGTGTATGCCAATCTAAGGATATCTAACATGTATTTAGCAAGAATTTAAAGAGCAAGTCAAGCAAGATATTCATAGACATAAAAGGATAGGGGGATTTTGAATCTCACAAAGTATCTACCAAATCATAAATACAAATTTAAATCCCCAACCAAATAAACTACTCCCTAAGCATTTAACCCAATCTATCCATTGGATTCCATGCCCTTTTGGCAAAACTGAACAGATTAAGAAAGAGGGAAGGGTTATTCCCTTTCTCTCTCTACATACTCTTAGAAAAACTAAGAGAATTAAAACAAAACTAGCCAAAATTAAACCCTAGTAGACATAAGTCCCTTTATATAGTAGAGAGGAAATGGACAAGGTAAACCCTAGTTCGTTGGAGGCACAGGCCGTGTAATAGAACACGACCCATGTAGCATGACTCGTGCAATACTGTAGGCAACGTGTTTCCTAGAATTTGAGCAGTGCAACCATGTGAATCCTTGTGAGCCGCTGGCTGGAAGGTTGTTGTGACATTCTAAAAGCACGACATGTGCAATACTTTGCGGTCTGTCGGCTGGAGATGACTTCTTGGAAAACTGATGGGGCAGCCCTGTAATAAATCACAGGATGCGGCCTATTTTTTGGATCATGAACTTCAAGGGCACCCGACATGCCATATGGCACAGCCCGTGCTTCATACTTAGCTGCCCTAGCCATTTGAACTGCCAGGTTGTGCAATACCTTGTGGCCAATGTAATCACGTAAGCACCTCACCATTTGGTTGACATGTATCGTGCTATAGGAAATGATTATGCCAATCATTTGCATTGTCGGAGCTTCAACTTCTTTCTCCTTAGACAATTTCCATCTACTACCACGATTAAGTGTGTGGCCTTCGGTCTAATACCATCCTTTCAAATGGACTTCTAATACCATCTTTGCGAATGGTTTTCTACTCTGAAGGGATTATGAGAAATCTACAATGAAGCTCACAAATAAGATCTAGGCGCTCGTAAATACTAGCATCCATTAGGTCAAAATAAATATACAAAACTAAAGATTCAGACAAGAAGACCACAAAGGCTATCTAAACCCCTTGTAATGTAAACCCAACAAATCCTAGCAATCAACCATCAAAAGATAGTAATAAATGTACTAAATGCATTGGTTAACACATACTTCTAGGTGCAGATCACCTAACCATCACATCCTTAACCAGACCCTTAGGACTAGCTTGAGATTGATTGGCTAATTGGACAACTACCATACTCTCCTTAAGCTCTTCCAAATGAAGAGTTCCATACAAGCTAAAGGGAATGACATTTAAAGAGGCTTCTAGATCAATAATAGAATCCTTGACTAGCTTACAACATAGATAGATGGGTATGAAAAATATACCGGGGTTATAACATATGTGACAGTTACCCTTATTTTCACGTTCACCATCTTTGAATGGATGGTACGCACAACTTTCTAACAACCTCTTTAAGCATTCCCAATATGAGATGTTTGACAGCTGCTTGTTTAACCCAGCTTATTTGGAAGCGGAAAAGTACTTCTCTAAAAATTGGTGCTTCATGTCAATCTAAGATGTTATATATCCCGGTGGTAATTAATACAACCAGTTCTTTGTCGCGTCTCGAAGTAAGAACATAAAGGAATGGATGTTTAAGTCTTCTTCCAAAACTCCCAGTGGTTTAATATTTGTACATATCAGGTGAAACTCAGACAAATTTTTGTTGGGTTCTGTGTCGGCCATCCCATGGAATGCTGGAATGCACTGAATCATACCACTCTTCAACTCGCAGGTAACATTATGTGGAAGGGGTGGAAAGAAAATATAGAGGGCTTGATTCTCCATGCTGGGAGCCATCAACTCCCTCAAAATTTTGTTGTCCTCAACCATGATCTCTCTCAATCTCTAACTTTACAATCAGCCCTGGCGGAAAAACCTCACTAACCCTTCTCCTCCTCTTTCGTCGTCTACCTGCGTTCATATAGAATTTACAAGTTTCTTCCTCACACACCTCTAATTACTATAAGGTACCTATTGGAAATTTTGGGTTCATCCACAAGGATACTAGAATTCAAAAGTTAGCTTTACTCAACCTATATTCGTGCGTCACTCTGATTATGTGTCAGGAATAGCTAATGTTTTAAAAAAGTAATTGGGTGAGTTTGTGTCAAACAAACTAATAGGCATGTGAGAAATGATAATTAAACCATGATTAATTAGTCTTAGGGTTATTTACATAGCATGACTGATTTATAACTTCAATCCCGGTATCTATCACATATAATCATATAAACCTTTTCTCATGCATATGTCACATAGTTAGGAAATGGCCTGGAATTCCGTAATTAGCTAGGGATGTGCTTCAATCTTTTGATACTTCAATTCATCCTCGTAATGACTTTAAGGTTTCCATGACCCTTGTAATGAGTTTTCCTTTGCTAAAACCTACAATGCCTATATATCAGAATAAGCTAAGGGTTTCCCCTATTTA